>JAAEAF010001963.1:56054-78781 GCA_011037195.1 Triatoma infestans | reverse complement strand
TTGATTTGTAGCTTTCTTACGTAGTTCGGTGTTATGCTGTATATATGGTGCTAACCATGCCGACTGTTTGAATTGCAAAACTTTATTGATTCGTATTAATTTTAAACCATGTGCTAAAGCCTGTTTTAATATCATGTAATGACATACATAGTTTTTGCGAGGTCTAAAGTGTGGTATTAATTTAGTTTCACCTTCTACTGAAATATTTTCAGCTAAGAATGGCAAATCATTATGACTATTATGGAGTTCAGGTGGATACTCGATATCAACGTCTAATATATATCCAGTTTCATCACATTCCCCTAAACAATCTAGATTCAAACTGCCCGGTTCAACCCATTTGAAATCACCATAAGGGAGGAAGTTATCCATTGCAAAACCGTATAGATTGTTGCAATCTTGGTATGCTATAAAAGTGGATGGTAACGAAGGATTATAATCATCCATGAAATGATTATTAGCCTCGGCAAATCTGCGTGATACCTGACAGATTCCACCCCGTACCCCTCTCTCAATCATCAAAATTTGGTCATATTCAGTGAGGAGCTCTAATTTACACTGAGTTAGCCGCAACATTGCATCCCAAGACAAACCTGGTAAAGTGAAGTAATAAGCGGGGTCAAGTTTATGAGATCCAATAGTTACCGTTCTAAAATGTTCAAATATGTCGGAGAGAATTAATACATCAATTTTCAAATATAAATCACTATATTCTCCTAGAGTTTTGCATGAAAATGCATCCCAAACGTTGAGGGCGTGTTGATAATCGTCTTCACTTATATCCCCCCCCTTAACGCTACTATAAAACATTTCTTTGGAGGGTAATGAACTATCTCCTAGCCTGCCCCAACATGAAATATACTCGTAGGGAAATACACCTTTCCTAGTTACCAGATGCATCACATCCGGACTGAAGAATTTTGACGTTTCTGTTAAATTTGCAAGATTTTTCACTAAATTGTCCAAACTAGAGGCCATAAATCGAAATGTGTCTACAAACCTTAACTTCATGTTTTCACTAATACTTTTTGTAAAAGAGATATACCGCTCCCCTGAAGTGGGGATAACGAATATCTCTTTATCATCATAACCCAATTGGGTAATTAAGAAATGTGCGTCATAACCACTAAGATTATGACAGAATACTGGAACAAAATTTAGTTTTTTACACAGCAAATTACATTTATTATGTGCTGGGCCTCTATAAGCGCCTGAAATGTGTGAATGATCTTTTACCTTTCCATTTTCATCAGTAAAAAATCTATCACACATGTAACAAGTATTGGCGCAGTTGAAATTTTCTTCTTCTTCAGGGGTTAGGGGTTTCATAGCTCTGTTAATGTTGTACAGATCCTCCACAGCTTCTGCAATGCTCTTTAAGTATAGAATGCATTTTTTAGCTGCATCAGGCCCTCTGTATATAAATGGTTCTTTAGGAAGACTATGGTCAATTATATCTAATTCATCACTTATTTTTATGTACAAGCCGAAACTCATTGGAGTGTGTAGGTGAGTATTTATAGTGAATGAATCATCGGGGTTTGGGTTACAAGTGCTCACTGGTTCCAATATACTTTCAAAATCTAAGTAAATTACGACGGGGACCCTCTGTATGTACCCGCCATGTTCAAATTCAATAAATGGTTTTTTTGTTGGTAACTCAACTCTCGTAGGTTTGTGTGCGCAACAGAATAATTTATGGTTTTGGTACCGAGATTCTCCATTATAACGTTCATCAAAATGGGTGAAACATCTTTTACATATATATTTTGATGATTTACGTTTGGATATTTGCATACTGACAAGTCTATTAAAATTTTTTATATAAACATAGTGGTAATTGTTATTTGAATATAGTAGTAACAGATCGCGATGGTCATCTAATTCTCTATAAACCACTTTTAGAGGATACACGTCATTGTTATCATCCAGTCCAAATATATTGATGGAAATATTATTAACAGATTCAAATTTGTCAACATCTTTAAGAGAGGTCGGGAAATTTACACACGAAAAATCATATTTATTTTCCAATGATTTGTATTTATTTGGTCGTTCTGAATTTTTTCCATCAATAAATTTGGCGAGTATGGCATACACAAAACATTTATTATCAAAATTTTTTATATTTATACATGCCTTTTTGCTTTCAATACACCTAGGCAAAGGTAAATATGTTGAAGCTTTTAAAGGGTTGTGTTTGCTTACCCTCACTCTTAGCCCATCCACTGAAACCAGTGACCAGCCACTCTTGGTCATAGCCGCTTCTTCTAGTTCTTTCTTTAATTTGGCAAAGGCTGGATCTAGAAAGCTGTTGACATCATCAGCTAGGTAGACTGCTTTGTTAGTTGTTTTCAAGGCCTTTTCCATTTTTTCTCCATGTACATTTTCAAAAGTGCAGTCCACCCACAGATTAAATTTTATGGATGAGTGTGTCACCACACTTTGATGAATGATGTCTAGAATTTTGGAACGTACACTTTCTAGAAATATTGGAAGATCCATACAACTTGGTGAGCGTACAAAATATGATGCAAGTCGTCCCTGAAAAGCTGTCTCATACGGGGTTATATTATTCAACCCTGTGGATAATGCCAAGAGCTCCTTCCTGGAAGGTTCCCCTAATCTTACTCTTTTACTTCCACAGACAGCTTCATGTAAACGGCCATTGTGTATATCGGGTTGTATACATTGACAATGCCTACACCTAAGAAGAAAACAAATTAATAATACTTAAATAATTACAACTTCATAAATATATATATATTTACTTACAGGTAGCGTCCTCGAGCTGTACACTTCTTCTTATGAATTTGAAGATCTTTTTTATAAAAATATGTTTTTCCACAAGTGCACCCATATTTTGTACGCTCACCATGGTTTAAGGCTCTATGTATTTTGAATTGATGTGCCTTTTCAAAATTAATGTTACATTCTTTGCACTGAAAAAATAAAAAAAGAAGCTTTGTTTTATTTTATTTTTTTTAGTTTACTTTGATACAGTAATGTAGGTAATAATAATGGTAAAACTTACATGAACCATGATGATGAGAGCTGTGATGTCAGCAGTGGTGGAAAAAGGAGCTTTATTTATTTTACTTTTTAGTGATTGCTTAAATTATTCTTATATGAACTTTTGAAACATTAGATAAATGCGCAAGGGGTAGATTATTGCCAAGCCTTCTTTATCACGCGATCTACAATTTTTTTATGCAATTGACTGAAGGCTTTAGGTTAATAAAAAATTAAATATTAGAAAAATAAAGCAACTAAATACAGCAAAAGTTTTGTTTTTTGCACCAGTAACGTAGGAGTTCACTCGATTTTAAAAGGAACTATATTTGTTGCAACAAATTTAAACGTATTATAGTAATTTTAGCTTACAAAATTATCATACAGACATATATGTTCTCTAGAAAAAACTATTGTTTCACTACGATGGAGTAGCCCTCTTGAAATGCTCTATGTGTTATCATAGAATACAATTCCTCTGAACACCAATCGCAATTTTTTGCGTTATTAACTCGTGTGAGGTTCTCATTACATTCAGAGCAATGTATATTTTTAATTATATTACTAATATAAATCATGTTATGTGTACTTCTCACGTTAATAATGTCGTCTAAATGCACATTCTGACTGCAATCTAAGCACAAAACTTCATTTTCAGTCATACACATTCTTACTTTAACGCATAAATAATTTTCCAAATGTAGTTCTTGATCCATTATATGAAAAAACTTTAATTAATTTTATTTCATTAATCTACTGAAGCCAATATATAAGATTTACCAAAATTTAGTTTCAAAAAAATTAATTTTTTCAAAGGGGTACTTTTTTAATTTTTAAAAAACCCTCTAGTTACTGGTTAAAAAAAAACAATTTAGCAAAAACAAACTCTTAATCAAATTCTAAAATAAATGCATTATTTGCCGCAACCCCTTTGAAAATGAGTACAATTGACAAACTTTCATAATTTTGAATCATTTTTTTATCTATACACTCGGAATACTTTTTGGGGAGGAAGCAATTAAATTGGCCATTTTCATCCACCAAAGTCAAAATATAGCTTTTCCCAAATCTGGTTTCCACCAATTCAAATTTATCTATAGGATATCTTTTAAACTTCGTTAGTTCCTTTATCGATTTTGTAGCTTCATGTGAAACGGAGTTCAAAACAGCTTTCAAATTGTTCATCTATGAATGGAGTAAGAAAAAAAAAGGTAAATTTTACCAAAAAAAAAAGAAAAAAAAGTTATACAGTATAAATCTAAGAAAGCAACGTACCAAATAAAAGTACTTACTGTGGAAATTGTCGTACAGCTGCAGATGCAGTTTTATCCAAGATAGAATAAGTCCGATCTTAAATATTGCATTTTATCCCCACTATGACTTCGTCACGTAACAAACTACCAACACCTTATTGTTATCTCCTTGTACATCACCTTATATGGTATTGATTGTACTAAAGTAATACAGGAAATGTATTTCCTGGTTGGATGTAAAAGAAGATGTGCACTTTGAAAAATGTGCACGTAATCATCTTATATTTTGTGATTATTAATTGTAGTTTTAAATACTACATTTTACCCAACCCTGATGATGTCACGTAACAAACATTGTGTGTGCACTAATATTCATAATTTTATACCTTTTGATTACTAATTATAGTAAACGACTTTTTGCAGAGAGAGAGCGTTTGAGCGAGAGGGAGTAGAAGAGAGGGGTCCTCTCCTTTTCATACAATTATTCTAACCTCCCCCCACCCATCCCGCCTCTTCTTCCTCCAGACAGCTAGAGAAGAGAACCAGAAAAACGACTGAGAGAGAGAGAGCGTTTGAGCGAGAGGGAGTAGAAGAGAGGGGTCCTCTCCTTTTCATAAAACCATTCTACCCACCCTCCTTTCCACCAATCACACATCTTCTTCCTCCTTGGCCGCCATGTTTACTGAGCCAAAGACCTCCTATTTACCCTACTCCTATTGTATTTATATTTTGTAGGCCTTGAAAAAGACAATATATTTGTCGAAACGTTGGCAAGAATTTAAGTTTTTTTAATTTTTTTCAATAAAAGACCGAAACTCGCAATCCTTTTCCTTCACTCGTAACTGATGTATATCTCGTGTATGACTGATGTATGACTGATAGAACACTGATACAATACTTATCCCCTCCTCCAGTGGGGAAACTTTTATATTGGTATCACTCACATATTGACAGATGTGTAAGTACGTGCCACACTAAGACATCTCTTGCAGTATGTTGACCCTATGCAGGTCGGTGACCAGGGTGGCGACAGATGGCGGCCAGTCGGTGGTTAACAAAGACTGTTTGTTAATAGATGGTAACCAGGTGGCCTCTTGAGTGTTCACTGACCCTTGTATGAAAAGAATATAGGCCAGGTGGCCTCTGTACATTGACCATATAATGATCCCTGTTTAAAAGGGTTTAGCGGCGTTTCTTTGGCTGTGTATTGACCCTTGTTTGAAAGGGTTTTTGTTTGCCGCGGTTCTTGACCTGCAGATAGCGGCTGGCTGGAACCACTAGTTATAAGATTTATAATTTATTAAAAAAATTATATCTTTTTTCTTCTTGCCATCACAGATAGTTGCAATTGTGTATCAGTGCTAGTGAAGCCACATTAGACTGGTACTCTTATTAAATATTCATGGAGCTATTAAATAGTCATTGTGTTAAGTTACTTATTTTGTCTATGATGTCTAGTTGTTTGTGTTTACATATTTGAATATCTAGTCATAGGGCATAATAACCAACAGGTTCATTGCAAAAAAAAAAGTTTCAAATAAAAATAGATACTATACGAAGTTTAAAGGAAATTATTGGGGCCGTTAAGAAACTGAAAAAAAATAATAATAACATTCAGTATTAATCGCATTTCCGGTTGATAAATTTCGCCTGAAAACTTTGTGTCAACTACGATACTAGTGCCTAAACATAATACTAAGTTAGAGCTCTCTGAGATTTTTCAATTTTTGAGTTATTTTTTTTCACATGCACGTACACATAAACAAACACACACATCTTTCGTATTGAATGGACCACAAAAATAATTATTTCCGGTGAAAACTCAAGTTTGACAAATTTGGCACGATCACAATACTTCCTGTTATTAGGTGTAAGATAAATTTAAATAAAATTAAAAAATAAAAAATTAAAGACTCACAATACCAATACAAACTTCTAAAGAAGTTATTAATTGGATTTATTAATTGATTTATTGAAATGAAAATATTAAGTACCCAACCAACTGAATTGATATTTTACTCCTTCTGGTATGACTTTATTCAAGTACAAACTTAGTTCAAAGAAAATGGGAAGGGTGGATTAGTTAGCGTCCCAGTCCTTTAATGTAACTTTAGTCTCCAGAGTTGAGTAAGTCAGTTTGTGGTGGAAGTTAATGTATCTTAGAAAGAACTAAAAAAAAAAAAAAAAAAAAAAAAAAAAAAAAAAAAAAAAAAAAAAAAAAAACAAATTATTCCCCACGGACTTGATCAACTAACTTTTGTTGTTCATAATCTTTCCCATGTGAATAATTCATTATATAGTATAATTCTACAAAACCATGTACCACTTGCATGTTGCAACTTGTTGCAAATCTTATAAATGCCCTTGTTATACCCTATGATTAAAAAAAAAAAATATTTAAACAATTAGAAATAATTTTGTAGTTACTTCATTACAATAAAATCTTTAACAAATACTAATCGATTGCACTAATTTATCCTTAGTTATATGTAACATTAAGGTAGTATATCTTAGTAGGTGTCCCATAAAAGCAATATGGTTAGAAATATGGCGCAGGATTTCTACTTTGGCGTTCGATCTCTCTCTTCGCTGTGTATTTCTGTTTGATATACCAATATGATTAATTATAGTAAAATATTTTGGCTAATATATCAGCCCAGAAATCTAAGCGACTAGCTATCATGAAGTTTCTCGAGTGATTTTTACGTGAAAAGTCAGCTAGTCTTGAAAACCAAGCAAGGTCAAACAGATAATGTTTCTTTTCAATTTTTTAATTACTTTTATCCCCCTAGTAAAGGGGGGAAGGAAGTCCTGCGATTGTATTAAGTTTTCACCGGATATACATGGTTTAAGGTCCGCTATGTGACAGCGAGAAAACCAATCCTTGTTTAATGAGCTTGCATACGAAATATTTTTGGATGAAAAAGAAAGATTCTGTGGAAAGAAATTAAGTTAAGTTTCTGTTTTTCTTTCACCTCAAAGTATTTCTGATTGAAAAACTTGAAAACTAGATATTTGTTCAGTGAGGTGATTAAATATCAGCGTTAAGTACGATTTCTCTGATGTTAAACAGAGTTTGTGTGAAAGTCATTAGTAGCTTAAGGTAGTCATTAGTTTCAAAAAGATCTGGTGTAAAACACAACAAAAGACTTTCTCTTATTCCCGTTCACAAAATTATAATTGACAAACTTTATAGTTAGTGCAACAAATTTAATGAAATTCACGAAAACTGAAAAAAATTGTTCAGTCAAAGCGCACTTTCGGTTTACTAATTTTCTCGAAATTTCGGAATTTTGGTCATCTATTTATTTGTAAATAATTTTGTTTGGATGATAGAATTGTATAATCAACTATGATAGCACTAAAGAAAAACATAACCCCACCCCCACCCTAAAAGTGCCCTTAAATGAATTTTTCCAGAGAAATGTTTCAAATAAAAGTTGTACATCTTTGTATGCGTAGTTTATTTACATAATATCAAGAAAATCGTCGGAGCCATTTTTGACAAAATCTGAAATGAAAAATTCATTTAGTAAAGTAGTAAAGTAAACGCACTTCCGGTCATCCGTTTTTTTTTTTCTCAAACTCGAAATTTCAACAACATATTTAATTCTAATTAACATTATTTAGATCACAGAATTGTCTAATAAACTGAAATAGCACTCTAGAGGAAGCCGTATTCTCTTCTCTACCCCAAAAAGTACCTTAAAATGGATTTTTTCCAGAGAAATGTTACAAATAAAAGTTGCAGCTCTTTGTATGTGTAGTTGATATACCAAGTTTCAAGAAAATCGTTGGAGCCATTTTTGAGAAAATTGCAAAATAGTAAAAAAAAATAAATAAATAAAAATAGTAGTAAAATGGTACATCAGGTTGAGGAATTTTGATGGATAACGTACTGTCTGATCTCATGGTGATACCTAAACGGATATCAAGTTTCAACTTTCTACACACACAGAGACTATTTGCTGAAAATCACTTTTTTGGACTCAGGGGACCTCAAAACGGGTATTTCCGGTGAAAACTCGATATCTAAAATTTTGACACGATCACAATACTTCCTCTTACTAGAAGTAAAAGAAAGTAAAAACTGGTGTGAAACACAACAAAAGATTTTCTTTAATTCCAATTTAATAAAATTTCATTAGAACAAACAAAAAAAATTAAAATTGCAATGATTAGAAACATTTAGAAGGGTTGGCGTTAACAAAAAGTTGGTGGCGGTTATACAAATATACGTGAGTGGACACTTAGACGCATTCTGCCTTATCACCAAATTTACCTTCAGTTAAAATTCAAATGTAACTGAGAGGCCCCACCCCCAAAACCCCCTAATATCTTATTTGGGGGGGGGGGATGTTTCAAATAAAAGTGATACGTTTTTATGTACGTAATTAGCACTCCAAATTTAAACAAAATCTTAATAGTCGTTTCTGAGAAAATTTCAAAAACATAAAACAGTATCCGGTAAATTAACACTTCCGGTTAACCGATTTTCTTCAAACCTGGGATTCTAGTAATACTTATATTAATATTATATTAATTTTATAAATATATAGATCGTTAGTAAAAAACCATACACAGTATTGAGAACTACGTAATTTATATGATATTAGGATATTATAACGCAGCTACTGGTGCCATCTAGGAGAGAAAGCAGGTACCTCAAGTTCTCCTAGTGGCCGCTAGGAAGTGCTGGTGGGCGCTCTAGCCCTTTCTAGAACAATCTGTAACCTTCTAGACCCTTCTCCACCGGTATAAATAGTGGGACAACAGAGAGGTTACAGAGAATCTTGTTACAAACGAAGTGTACGTTTGTGAAAAGTGTATAAAAAGTGAACAAAGTGAACTTTTGTGGTTTAAACTGTGAATTAATTACTATTAAGTATTTTATTTGTAATTTATTGTGTAAAACAATAAATTGGTCTTTTTCTTATTGAAGTTTAGAGTATTTTGTTTATACGAACCCACTTAAAACTAGTTGCAGTAGCTAGTTTAGTGGGAAAAACGTTACAATATAATAAAAATCATTACTAGTAAAACAAATTGAAGAAAATCGATTTAATTAAAAGTGCAAATCAATGTAATAGATTTCTGAATTTTGTGGAATTTATTCAAAGAGTAAGCCACACCAATTTTCTTTGAAACTTGGAAGGCTTACTGTACGATATAAGCTTATCTGTATCACTTTTAGTTGGAATATTTGATTCTGGTAATTGGCAAGTTAGATTTAAACAAAAGGCATTGGACTCTATTATTATAAGGTTCATTCAGTTAATTAAAATAATCTACATCAAACATTTACATCAAGCGTTTTAAAAAAAAAAATTTTTATCATTAAGTTGTAATACTGCATGCAGCAAGAGAATGCCATGCGTGTGTTTTAACCAGATATTTTTAATTAAAATAACTAGAAAACTATTTAAATGTTGGTTTTATTGAAAGTCTGCTACTTTAATGGGATATAAACTTTAAAAAGCTATAAAAAGTAAATGTTTTTTTTAAAAGTAAAAGAGATTTTTTTTTTTAAAAAGAAAAAGTATAAACATCATTAATAAAAGTAACCTTGTTGGCTTAGTGAATGGAATATAGCAAGTATTGAAGACAAATTTTTTTTTGAATTCTCAATAACAAAAATAATAAACAAAGTTAAGAAAGAACCAGTGAATTATTGTCAAAGGAATAATCTTTCTATATATAAAGAAAAAGAAATTTTTCTCTTTGTTGATTCATTCCTTAAAGTATAAACGAACTTTATGAAATAAATATGACTTTGTGGAATAAATGAAACAATAAAAGTTCTCTTTTATGGATAATTATAAATCCTTTAGAAAGTAATAATAAGCAAAAATTTTCTGTCAACAAATGGTGGGTTGTAAAGAAACTGCCATTTAATAGTGAAAACATTATATTTAAATAATTAAATCTTAAAAATAAAGTAGGTCATTAAATTTATAAAAAAAAAAAAAGCAGGTTAACCATTGGAATTTTGGGGAATGAGGAGATGGTGGATTAGGTTTAACCAAATTAGGCGTCCCTCTTTCCCTTTCAGTGGTCCCCGAGTCTGCTGTGAACGTGACTTCTGCTACATGTCTGTCAGGCTTCCACTTATGGATAGCTTCACAGCATTCATCCTTATGGATGAGCACAGTTAGTTTTCACAGTCCAAGATGCTCATCGGGAGGTCCGGACAGGGCTATTAGTGGAGACGTCTGTGATTGATGCAAGAAATATAAAAATATACTTAATTTGAAAAAAGAAAAATTATGAAGAATATGTGACAATCTCTTGCGAAAGGACATTTAAGGTACAAGACCACTATTGTCTTTTAGAGTTCATGAACTTGATAGCATTGTCTACCCCCACTTCTCACAGGGGAAGACTTTAAATAACAATTCCTAGAAGACATTCCTTCAGGCATAGTTGGTTGTAGACACCGAAGCAGAACACTTGTTTTTCGCTCTCTTAGCATCAGTGCATATTAATAAGTTAATAATTTCTTACAAATAACTTGTAGTTATTATTTTAATAGAATATATTTATTGTTAGCAGTGGTGACTACTCACCAGTAGTAGTCAATATTTCTGATACTTCTCTCTTAAACATATATAACTTACAAGCCCCTTTACTAAACCGCTCGTGCTACACCAACTACTACTACAAACACACAAGCTTCTACAATAACTCAACACACCAATCACATTTCACGTTTGCTGCGTCTTTCACGAAACTCTCTCAGTTATCTGATAGGAACCCTTACTGGACATTGTGCTTTAAGAAGACAGCTCTACGTAATGGGACTCAAGGCGGATCCATTTTGTATAGTCTGGTGAGATAGAAGAGGAAACATCCATCCATCTTAGGATAGATTGCTTCGGTTGTGAGGAAATTAGATTCAGGACTTTTGGCCGGAACACCATGTTAGTGGAAGAACTTAAGGTATTTCCCTTTAAAGTTATTATCCGATTGGTTCGGATTGCAATGAATCTTAGATGGATTAGACCCGGGTCTGGATACTTGTTCTAGACCCGGTTTGCCCGTTGTTTTTCTTGGGATAGCTATACGAGTCCAGTATATAGGCTATGGATAGCGTAGGGTTTGCGCACTTCCCACAGACAGATAATAATATTTCAAGGAAAATATAGTAGAGAATAAGGTGAGGTTAGATCTTCTCTTTAACTGCCAAATTCAGCACAATGTACGGTTTAACATGTATGTTCTATAAAATATTAAGCATTTACCAAAAAGGCCGATATTTAAGGAGAATTTGTTAAAATAGTTAAAGAATTCAGTAAGATAAAGTCGTGTAGTGATTCGTATTGGATTTTTCTTCCCTAGGTTCCTTTCTGGTTTTAGGTGATCCTCTTATTAGAGAAGTTACTATTATCTCATTCAAGACCTCTCTATCTCTCTATCCAACAGCTTCTTATTACATTTCATTTCCAGTGCATTAAAAAGCATTACAAACCTTGATAATGGAAATAAAATATTACCGAAACTTCGGTGAAAATGTGAACATTTCTTACTTGTTCAAAAGAACAATCATAAATATTAATATATAATAAATTATTAATATATTCATACTTTTCTTTCTATAAATATAAATAAATACATTAAATTTGGAGAAAATCATTCGAGCCAAAGATGGTAAAAAATGTAAAATACTGAAATATATATTCAATGTACGATAAAGAAATCCCCTAGCGAATCCTGCATGATATAGAATGCCTTTTAGCCAAGATTTGACAATAAATGTTTTGGATTTCATGTTTAGAAACCTCAACAGAGACCTCTTACTATACGAAATACTTATTTGCATATAATAATAGTTGAAATTAACATAGAAGTCAGTCAGTAATAAATTCAACTTGATGTCAGGAATGTTTTCAATATGAATGAATATGGATCATGAAATAAAGAGGTTTCTGAAATTCTATTGTTAACAGCAAGTAATGAAATATGTTTACAATATTATTCATTTTGTTAATATAATCCTGAAGAAGGATGATAAAATGGTCAGCAGGGTATAGGAGCTGTTCACCCACACATACTAATATTACCTACCACAAGTGAATGTAGTAAATTGTAGCTGATAAGGAATGTAACACACTTCACACAATACCCGTAGGAAGCTTAACTTTGAACTACAATAAATATTAGATAAAGAAAACATATGTACAAGTATGTTTCATTGCTTGTTGTTTATATTATTATATTTGTAGATTGTATTAATAGGATTAAATTAATAGGATTTTTTCTAAATAGGTTTAATATTTGTCTTTATTTACAATATTCGTTAAATGTGGTAACTGCCTATCATGTAAGGTTATTCATTTAATTTTTTCCCCCTTTAGAGTTTCCAAACTTTTTCTTTTATCAAATCTTTGTACGAAAAATCTCTGACACCACTTTCTCTTACTGCAATCAACACAATTTAATTGACAGATTTTCATTAAAATTACATTGTTTACAATTGTTTAGTGGGATTTGGGATAAAAAAGGTAGTAGGGGTTATAAATACGACACGTATATACTTGAGTAGTGTGGCAGTCAATTATGACTCAATGAACAAAGCTAATTGGGAGATAGTACAAAATTGCCATAAAAATGGGATGCCTAAATAATCGCTAAAATGATTTTTCCCAGAAAAATGTTTCAAATAAAAAAGATATATTTATATTTCTATGCAGTTTGCCCGTAAAGGGTATCTGTTACATGTAGCTACTTGGAGAGTAACGACTCCATGAGTTACCATAGCCCCAGTACTCCATACACTTTGTGATGGAAATTATATCTATTTTTAATGAAGAAAATTATGAGAAAATGCGAGCTTGTTGGCAAAAGGGTAACCCAGGTAGAAGAAGTACGGTTACAGAAAGAGTTCATGAACCTTGTTAGCATTGTCTACCCCTTCTTCTCACAGGTGAAGATTTGAACGAACAATTGGAAGACATTCCTTAAGGACAGTCTATGGTAGACATTCAAGCCAGAACACTTGCTTCAGGAATTGCTCTCTCAAACTCAGTGCCAGTGATAGTGATTTGCCTTTATTCTAGATAAACATCTTATTTATAAAGTTATAGTTGTGATATTGTAAAGTACTTAAATTTGCTTAGAGAATAATATATTTATTTTAAAAATAGTGCTATTTCTAATACTTCTCTCTTAAACATATATACTCACAAGCCCCTTTACAAAACCGCTCAAGCCACTGCAAACTACCACCCACTACACTACAACACATCACACCAATTACATTTCAACTTCGTCAGAACAATACACAATACACTTAAACTACAAAGGTTGTACTCTTTACAGACAAGGGTAAATGCAGTACATAAATTAGGGTCTCCATCCCCAATTAATTGACGAAAGCCAAGGGGGAAAGAAGGGATTAGCTCAGTGTTAGCACGTTGGACTAGCAACCAACCTAAGCTGGTTCGAATCCAGCATGTTGCCCTCTTCTTAGAAGCCTCTAAAATTCACTGTCCGGTGATTGGCAGTGTTGTCTGTAGCCAGAGAACACTGCTGGGAGGACGGCAGTGCACTGAAAAAACTCCGGGGGGGGGGGCACAATAGATCTTTCAGGTCGCAATGCAATAATCCCCTATAACAATCTTATCTTATCTATGCAGTTACCATTTAAGTATAAAGAAAATCCCCATAGCCGTTTTCTAGAAGATACCAAAAAACTCAAATATATTATATTCTATGCGGGCGCATTTGTAGTCAACCAATCTCTTCAAGTCTCTTCAATTTCGAATTCTAGCAATGCTTGTACAGTACAATATATTGACGTTGCACTTTAGAAAAAAATCTGGTGTGAAACACTCACACAACTTTCTCTTACTCCAGTTCTCAAAATGATAATTGACAAATTTTATAGTTTGTGTACCAAATTTAATGAAATTCGTCGAAAACTGAAAAAACTGTTCAGTAAAAGCGCACTTCCGGTTTACTAATTTTCTTGAAACTTGGAATTTCAGCCATCCATTTATTTCTAACTAATTAGGCTTGGATGATAGAATTGTATAATCAACTAGGATAGCACTTTAGATGAAAATCTAACCCTACCCCTCCCCTAAAAGTGCCCTTAAAAGAATTTTCCCAGAGAAATGTTTTAGTTAAAAGTTGTAGATCTTTGCATGTTTAGTTTATATACGAAGTTTCATAAAAATCGTCGGAGCCATTTTTGAGAAAATTTTGAAAAAGTGAATAAATCATTTAGTAAAGTGGTAAAGTAAACGCACTTCCGTTATCCGATTTTTTTCAAACTCGGAATTTCAACAACATATTTAATTCTAATTAACATTATTTAGATGACAGAATTGTGAAATAAACTGAAATAGCACTTTAGATGAAAACCTAACCCCACCCCTCCCCAAAAGTGCCCTTCAGAGCATTTTCCCGGAGAAATGTTTCAAATAAAAGTTGTAGCTCTTTGTATGTGTGGTTGATGTTTCGAGTTTAAAGAAAATCGTCGGAGCCATTTTTTGAGAAAATCGCAAAAAAGTAAAAAATCTAACTAGTAAAGTGGTACTTCCGGTTGAGGAATTTTGACAGATAACGTAGTGTCAGATCCCACGGTGATGCCTAAATGGAATATCAAGTTTTAACTTTCTACGGTTTTTCGTTTTTGAGCTATGCTGTTCACATACATACATACACACACACACACACACACACGGACACACACACACAGACCATTTGCTAAAAACCACTTTTTTGGACTCAGGGGACCTCAAAACGGATATTTCCGGTGAAAACTCGATATCGAAAATTTGACACGATTACAATACTTCCTCTTACTAGGAGTAAGAGAAAGTAAAAATGTAAGATAGCAGCTCCTTACAGAACTATCAAATTTCTTGGAGAAATATTTCAAAAAAAGTGAATGGTCTTTATGTGGTGTGTAGATAAATACGATGTTAAAAGAAAATCTGTAAGGAGATTTTCAACAGAGATGCTGAACAACTACAAAAAAACTAACTTTTTTAACCTTCCATTCTTTATTATAATATTTTAAAGAAGTCATTCAACGCTTCAAAAGTATTATAGTATTTCAAGTATTCTATTAGTATACTTTTATATACTGCAAAAGAAGAAAACAATTTTTACTTTCTCTTACTCCTACTAAGAGATAATATTGTAATCGTGTCAAATTATTAATATCTAGTTTTCATCGGAAATATTTGTTTTGAGGTCCCTTGAGTCCAAAAAAAGTGGCTTTTAGAAGTAGCTATGTATGTGAACAGCATAGCAGAAAAACACTAAAATCGTAGAAAGTTTAAACTTGATATTCCGTTTAGGTATCACCATGAGATTCGACAGTTGGTCATCGTCAAAATTCCTCAACCGGAAGTACCATTTTACTGAATTGTTGTGGTGGTTGGTTCCTCAGAGCTGGAAAGCATCAGAGACATTTTCCGTGGTAGCCTGCCGGTTCATTTTGTGGTCATCGACCGGTTTCGGGAGTTCGCCCATCTTCAGGATGCGTTTGTCAGACAGTGTGATAACACAGACTTGCACAGAGCAAATTCAGTTTATACACTCATTCAGAGTACCTTAAAACCGGTATATCCAGGGACATAGCATTAACTGGTTTTTCGAAATTTGCATATTTACAAGTCTTATTTTCACTTTTAATTGATCTAAATTTATGATTGTGAGCCACTAAGGCTTCCCACCTTTACCAAGATTTTTAGATCGTGATTTCAGCATTATTCGAGGATTTTATATTTTTTTTTTAGTTTTTAAAAAGAAAGTAAGAAAATAATCAAGGAAAGAGATGTGAAATAATTATGTTAATTAAGGTACTTCCGTTATCTTTGGACAAATACAGGACTTCAAAATGTTTGTAATAATAGTATTTCCGTTGCAGTAGTTGCAAGGATTCAATTAATTGAAATCGATATAGCAATTAAGTGACTTTATCAAAGAGGATTGCATATTACTAGATAGTGGCTTTTACTGCACAATATTGAAATACAGTTTTATTAAAATAAAAAAATTAAAATTAACTTTTCACGAATAATTAAAATTGTTTTATAATAAATTGAAGTTGTAGTTAGTTGTTAGAATATAAGATAATGTTGTAAATTGGATGTTGAGGTTCGGTCATACAAAAGAACTTTTTTTAGATTTCTACCGAAGTTTCGGCAAATTTATTACCTTCTTCAGGGTCTGTACAAAGGTTTTAATACAAATTAAAAAAAATAGGAAAACAACATTAAATATAAACTTAAAATAAATATTTTAGAAATAAAATTTGTTAAAATAAACTATATAAATAAACTAAATAATAAGTATGATATACTATATAGCACAATTAAATTTATTTTAAACTATTGTTGTAGAACAGATCAATATTAAACTATATCACAACTGTTATAACTTTGACAATATGTGGCATATATAAGAGTAAAGTATGGAAATAACTTAGGAAATATACTTACAAAAAATTTCAGTTAGAATTACTTACAAACTGCAGTTTAACCTGTGACATACCTTTGTTGACATACTTTTTTGATTTGCATATTAAAACCTTTGTACAGACCCTGAAGAAGGCAATAAATTTGCCGAAACGTCGCTACAAAATTTAAAAAGAGTTCTTTTGTATGACCGAACCTCAACATCCAATTTACAACATTGAATATACTCGTACAGCGGTCGTAACTGTAATGTGATAACAAGAAGGAGTGATAACAAAAAGGAAAAGATATAATTTTTAAATTATAAAAATTATAACTAGTGGTGCCAGCCAGTAGCTATTATTCAGGTCAAGAGCCGCGGTCAGTGCATGGTCAAAGGGGACCGCCAAAGACACACCGCTAAAACCCTTTCAACAAAAACCCTTTCAAAAGGGTCATTATACGGTCAGTGTACAGAAGCCACCTGGCCGATATAAAGGGTCAACATACACTCAAAAGACCATCTGGCTACAGTCCTTTGATAACCGCCATCATCTGTAGCCACACTGGTCACCGACCTATTCAAGACCTACGGCAAGAGATGTTTTAGTGTGACCCGTAATTACACACTTGTCAATGTGTGAGTGATGCCAATATAAACGTCTCTCCACAGGAGGAGGGGATGAGTATTCTTCAGTATTTTATCAGCGTTTCATCAGGATTCTACCAGTCATATACGACATCAGTTCATACATAGCGAGCGCGTCCCTATCTAAGGTTTTAAACATATATTTATTCATCATCATTATAGTTGTGCATTCTAGTTACCATTTAATCATTTTAAATTAATTGCAGTTAATCTTTTCAAACGTTTAAAGTATTGTTAAAATATAGTCTATTTTCGTAAATTAGTAGTTCATATTTCGAGTAACAACTTTCTAAAAATCTCTAACTAACTCCCAACCATTCATCGCATCATAACCCTCTTCAAGACAATATTGCTGGGTTTTTCAGTTTTTGACAATTTTCTTTAAACTTTGAATACTATCAACATATAAAAGTCAATTAGTTAGTTTATTTTGAATGCCTAAAACTTGATTTTTTGGAAGTTTATAGGGGAAATACAATATTAAGATTTTCTCTATTACTTTAGTGAACACTAATGTCACCAAGTCATTTAAATGCACTATTAGAACTCTTAAGATCGAAGAAAATCGAATAAACCAGAACTACGACTTTACAGAAAGGTTTCTGATTTTTGCTTTAACGATTTTCTTTAAGCTTAAGTTTCTAAGTGCACCTGTTGCGTAAACCTATCGCTTTTATTGTACAAATTGAATTTTGATGATTGCGATGATGGGTTGGGTTAGATATTAGATTTATCCACTAAACTGCAAAACCATTACTTAAGAAACATTAAAAATATGCACAAAAAAATGTGGTGTGAAACACTCACACATGTTCCTCTTACAACGATCTACACAATTTTATCAATGACAAATTTCTTCAAATTTAGATATAACTTGTTAAGTTGTCTTCAATGGGAGACATCTAAAAAGCAACATTGCGTTGAACTGAACTCTCTACATGAACTTGGTGAATTTGCATTGACGATGGATGAGAATCCGAAACCTGTCAGGAACAAAAGGATAAAGCATGCTACGACGATTTTTGTACCTGCTCGGACAGCCAGCCTGCGTTGAAAGCGCTTAAGTCATGTGTCTTCACTTCCAGATTGGTGTTGGAATGTTCTAAAAGACTGGAAGATCTTTCTTCATTGAAGGTTGTGCTTCTGGTCTGGGTTCCAGGTCATATGGGAATCTTTGGGAATGAGGAAGTGGACAGGTTTGCCAAATTAGGCGCCTCTCTCCCTTTTATTGGTCCAGAGCCTGCTGTTGGTGTGTCTTCTGGCACATGTTTATCAGGCTTTCAGACGTGGATGACCTCACAGCACTCATCCTTATATATGAGTGCAGTGGGATGTCGGCAGTCTAAGATGCTCATTGGGGTTCTGGACGGGGCTTTGAGTAGCGAGATCCGATGTCTTTCTCGGACCTCTCTCAGGCATCTGGTTGGCTTCCTCACTGGGCATTGTAGCTTAAGGAGACATCTCTATACAATGGGACTCATGCCTGACCCTTTTTGTAGAGTTTGTGACACGGAAGTGGAAACACCCATGCATCTGTTTCGGCTGTGAGGAGATTAGGTTTAGGACCTTCGGCCGGAATAGGATATTGGTAGAGGATCTTAAACTATGTCCTTTTAAGGTTTTAGTCCGATTTGTTCAGTCTGTGGTGAAACTTAGATGGTTAAAACGTGGGCCTGGATTTTTGTTCTAGTCCCAGTAGTTGTTATTCTTTAGGGGTAGCTATATGGGCTTTGGATAGCGTAGGATTTTGCCCACCCCTTCTTTGAATAATAATAATAATAATAATACGACGGATAAAATATCAGATGTTATCCAGCATTGCGCGGACTCATCTACATATTCAAGAATATTTATTTATTTATTTATTTATTTATTTACACGTTGTTGTCAACCTAGGTTGAGCTTCACAATAACCAGCTGTTCAACCATTCATAATTATTGTATTGATAATGATTATGTGTTACAGATAGACAGGAGGTCGATATCCACGTATGGTGGATAAAATAATCATTAGAAGGGTTGAGGAAGAAAAAAAAATGTATTACGAGGCAAGCCGTATGTAAACATTTTGAGAAGAGTTGAAAGAAATAATTTAGCGAGGTTTAGGCTTGGTATATGGAAACTGAGAGGGTACAGATAGGGATGTTCAAAGAAGTATATGTGCATGCTATGTGGAGGCGAGGAAAGTTGCGAGCACATAATGTTCTATTGTGAAGTTAACGAGAAGAAGCGATATGTATAAAGGGGACGGTAAACCCCATTAAGCAGTAATATTAAAAATAAGTAAGCACTAAGAAATGTAGGTAAGATTCTGTAGTGGAAGAAAGAAATAAAAGAAAATAATAGTTTTGAAAAATAGTTTAGAATATTTTATAGTTTGAAAAATCTAATTTTGTTAATATTTTAAATGTATTTTAGTGCAGTGAAAATAGTCAGGTACTGTAATTTGGGGTCATTGCTATTAGGGAAACAAAGGCACAAAAATCCGTTAAATTAATACAATACGACTTGGCCAACTGTTTTGTAAAGGAAGGCATTCCTTTGGACAGTCTGCATTCTGCTTTCAAAGCCAGAACACTTGCTTCAAAACTCATGCCAGTGATAGTGATTTGCCTTTATTATAGATAAACATCTGATTTATTAAGATACAGTTGTGATATTGTAATGTACTTAAATTTGCTTAGAGAATAATATATCTTATTTTAAAAACAGTGTTGCTCTCTTGATTATTACTAATACTTCTCTCTTAAACATATATACTCACAAGCCCTTTTACTAAACCGCTCATGCTACTACCAACACATACAACACACCAAGCACACATTTCAATTCCTTGCCTTTTGCAAGGAAACGGAATATCAATTTGTCATTTCTGAGCTATACTATTCACACATATATAGACCATTTTCTATAAAAAACTACTTTTTCGTACACAGAGGACATCAAAACGTATATTTCTGGTGAAAACACTTTGATACGATCACAATACTTCCTTCTTACAGCCAACTTTTAGAGAAAGTGAAAAAACGCTGCTTCAAGACAGATTTTTAAAATTTCGATCATAGGTGACTTGGAAGAAGAATCATAATCATATTTATTAAGGACCTAAGTTAAGTGTTAAAAAGTGATTGCTTAATATGATGTAAGTATTGTTGGTAAAAATCACCAATGGCTGATAGAAATAGAGCTATATAATTTATCCCTTGATTATTTACATGGGTTATTAGATTTAAAGATCTGCAAAATTGTGAGCACGTTTAGAAACACTAAACATCGTCTCGTCACGCTTTAATAAAACTTTTAGTAGAATAAAAAGCTTTTAAATGCGGGCAAACCACTTTGTGAGTGGCTTTCAAACTTAATTATTATAGAGAGTAAATACAGTAAAAAGACCCGCATAACTTTCTAAATATTGTACCGGTTTTTTTTTTTTTTATAAAACACATCTATTTTTTTATTTAAAAATATACACATTTCAAAAAAAAATGATTCATTAATTTTTTACTATTAAACAAACCAAAAAAAAAATCTGGTGTGAAACACTCACACAAATTTCACTTACAGCAAAATAGCAAAGTTTCTTCACACTTATATAATAACCGGTCGATATTTTTATGGAGGAAATCACAAATTAAACTGAAAAAGCCTATTCAGTAAAAATCGCACTTCCGGTCAACCGATTTTCTTCAAACTCGGGAATTTTGGCAACATATTTAAATCTTATTAATATTATTTTGTTGACAGAATTGTAATTAGAGGAAAACATAACCCGCCACACCCCCCAAAAGTCGGAAATGAATATTTCCGGATATATGTTACAAATAAAAATTGTAGCTCTTTATATATGTAGATAATATTTAAAGTTGAAAGAAAATCATTTGGAGCCGTTTTAGCTGAAAATAGCAGAAAAATTGGAAACTAATTTTTTCAGTAAAAACCCACTTCCGATCATCATCCAACATTCTTTAAACCCGAAATTTCGACAGCATATTTAATAAATTCTAATAATAATAATAATAATAATAATAATAAATGTCTTTATTGAATAAACAAAATATACAAATTTTTATTAATAAAAATACACTAGCTGACAGATCATTCTCATGGTCCATAGGACCGTCTGAGGAGTTGCTACGTAATTACAATATTTTTATATATAATTAAAATTACTTATTTTTCATAATTAGATGTAAACAACTAAATAAACAGCAATAAGGATACCAAAATACATAAGTAAAACGGAAAAAGAAGAAATAGAATATTAAATGAAAAAAAAAAAAAACAGGAATAGAATTTTGGAAAAAGTAAAAATCAATTTATAAATCAAAAACTTGTTTACAAATTATATTCTTTCACTCAGGGCTCCATGTTATCTACCAAGAATAAACAGAACAAATAATACCTCATTTAATAAATTTTAATTATTGCGTAAAATACTCTATTGCCATTTAAAAATTCAATTCGGATACCAAAAAATATCTATATTGCCATGCCTGTTTACAAAATTTGATTAAGCTACCCCCAGTCTTTTCCATTTGCATAATCTTTAAACTCCTCTCTATGTAATTGTGCTTTATTAAGATACAATAATCTAAATTCATTTAGAATTGGGACAGGTAGCTTTAAAATGGAAAATATCTTCATCTTCTCTAATATAGCAGAGAGAGCACATTTTTATCTCCTTATCAAAACAGTACTTATTCAGGTATAGTAATTCCACACGTATCTTAAATATCCAACTTATTGACTGTCTATCTAAGTTACTATTAGTTATAATTATTAAAGTTGAATTCTTTGTACCATGTGTGATATTTGCTGTTTAAGGACAAATTTATATACCTATTTGAAAGCATATTTAATAAATTCTAATTAATATTATTTTATGATGGTAGAATTGTGTAATAAACTGAATTCGCTCTTCAGAGGAAACCATAACCCACACCACTCCCAAAAAAGTGCTCTTAAATTATTATTTTTTTTCTGGAGAAATGGTTGGTTCAAATAAAAGTTTTAGCTCTTTGTATGTGTAATTCATTTAATAAGTTTAAAGAAAATCGTTGTGAGCCGTTTTCGTGAAAAATCACAAAAACTGAAGGAAAAAAAAACCATTCAGTAAAGTGGCACTTCCGGTTGATGGATTTTTTATAGCAATCTTCGTGTCTGATGCTTCATGGTAGTACTTAAACGGAATACCAACTTTAGAGTTCCTTGCAACTTTTCGTTTTTTTTTTTTTGTTTTTTTTTTAGATATTCTTCTGACACACGTACACACACACACACACACACACACACGAACAGACCATTTTTGTAAAAACCACTTCAAAACGTATATTTCCGGTGAAAACTTAATTTCAAAAAATCTGGCACTATCCCAATACTTCCTCTTACTATTTATTAGTAAGA
>JAAEAF010001963.1:0-52502 GCA_011037195.1 Triatoma infestans | reverse complement strand
GGTTATACAAGAAACATTAAGTTGAAGTGAACTCTCTACACGAACTTGGTGAAAATTCTCTGACGATAGATGAAAAGTCGAAACCTATCAGGAAAACTACAAATATGCATGCTACGACGGATAAAATACCATATATATTACCCTGTTACAAAGTATACTACTATATGCCGCTGAGACTTGGACCTTGAATAAGGCGGTAAGGAAAAGATTCTACCCACCAAGCTGGACTACTGGAGAAGGAATATCAAGGCTTGAAAGATTAAGAAACGATCAAATAAGAAAGAAAATGAACGTTTCAAAAAATGTGCTGCAGAATGTGGAGGAAAATAGACTTGGATGTTATGGCCATATAAAAAGAATAAAAAAAGGAAAAATGGCTAAAGAGATCCAAGAGTCGGAAGCCGAAGGAAGAAGAAGAAGGGGCTTACCCAGGGAAAAGTGGATAGATGCCATCCGAGAAAGCATCTACTGTTACGGACTGAGAGAAAAAAATATCCGGGATAGATCTTCAGTTGTTTTCAGCTGTTTTCCAGTGTCAGTTTTTGTTTTAAATTATTTACGTCCGTTTTGCTGTTGATTTACTAAATTGTTAAATGAAATAACTGAAAAATGTATTTTTTAATTGAAGAATACGCCAAAATGTATTATGTATACGGAATTTGTAAAGGAAATAACAGTATGGGGCAGTTGCAAAATATCAGAGGCGATTGATTTTCTAATCGCAGAGTACCAGATTGCTGTGTATTCCATGGAGTTCACAAATGTTTAAAAGGAACAGGATCGTGTCCTAAAGTTACTGCTGAATGAGATGGCGTTCGATGAAATAGGAAGCCCACATTAGAGCGAATTGGACGCATGTATTGTGGGAGGTGGTGAGGTGGGAGGTGGGTGAGGTGGCGTTGTCTTGTGATCTGCAATGTAGCCACGCATAGCAACTTGTTTCTAGAGGTGTAAGTTACAGCTTTCCAGCGGGTATAGAATTGCGGGTAACTGCAAACTTAGTAAAAATGACAAGTGCAATCATTTTCGTGTTTCACAACATATATTACAAACATTTGAGGGGTCTATATATTAGTTTCTCTTACTCCTAGTAAGGAGGAAGTATTGGAATCGTGTCAAATTTTCGATATTGAGTTTTTACCGGAAATATCCGTTTTCAGGTTCCTTGAGTCCAAAAAAGTGGTTTTTAGCAAATGGTCTGTGTGTGTGTGTGTGTGTGTGAACAGCATAGCTCAAAAACGAAAAACCGTAGAAAGTTGAAACTTGATATTCCGTTTAGGTATCACCATGGCATCTGACGGTGGCTCATCTGTCAAAATTCCTCCGGAAGTACCACTTTACTAGTTGGTTTTTTTACTTTTTTGCATTTTTCTCAAACATCGCTCCGACGATTTTCTTGAAACTTCGTATATAAACTACACTTACAAAGAGCTACAACTTTTATTTAAACATTTCTCGGGAAAATTCATTTAAGTGCATATTTGGAGGAGGGATGGGGGTTACAGCTTCTTCTAAAGTGGTATCATAGTTGATTATATAATTCAATCACGCAAACTAAATTAATTATGAAATAAATAGATGGCTAAAATTCCTAGTTTCAGGAAAATTAGTAAACCGGAAGTGCGTTTTTACTAGACAGTTTTTTTTTTCAGTTTTTGTCGAATTTCATTAAATTTGTTACACAAACTATAAAATTTGTTAATTATAATTTTGAGAACTGGAGTAAGAAAAAGTTGTGTGAGTGTTTCACACCAGATTTTTTTCCCTTTCTCTTACTACTCCTAGTAAAAGGAAGTAAGTATTGCGATAGAGTCAAATTGTAGGATATCTGTCCGGATAAATGTACACCCAGGTTACTGTTGAATATCTTTCATTTAAGGCAGCACGCTTTTATTTGTGGAGAGATTTTTGTGAATATATTGTTGTACCGCTAGGTCGCTTAGGTGCCACCTCCATACATTCCTGCACAATCCACTCCAAATTTCTATATATAACGTATATACATATGTGTAATTTCGTCTGAGTTTATGTTTTAAAAAAACGACCTATAATGGCTAATTTCTATTAATTATGTAAATATAAAGGGAATTAGATTTTATGAGCAGATTTTTTTCGTAATTTTTTTCCAGATTTACATTAATGTACCAGCGTATTCCAGTATATTTCTCTCCAAACTTCGCTAACAACCCAATCTCCATCACTCAACCTCTTAGCCATCACCTCCTCCCAATTTCTTGCTCTGTAGCCTCTTCTCGTTTCTCCGGGCGATCCATTTTCTCACCTTGCCTTTGGCCATCTTCCTTCCGCTATACCCATACCATTATAATTTCCTTTTATCAATACTCTCTTCCATTTATTCTTTAACGCCACTTCTCCTTCCTTATTTCCAATTCTTTATTCTATCTATACCATCTTGGTTTTTCGCAAGACATCTCGTCCAATATTCCATTTCTTACTAACTTCACCTTTGCGCAGAATGGTCCGTGCTTTAAATCTATACGCAAGTATTTTCTCTGTTTGAACAAAATCTCACTCCACAACACTGGGTGAAGGTTTCCATTCAAAATATTAATCAAGGTGTTACTCTTTTTTTTAGTCAATCGAAAAACATTACTTAATAATAGATTCGAAAGGGAGCAGATTTTCTTATTATTATTTTTTCATTATCTAAGATCAATTATATTTGTCTGTTTCAATTAAAAAAATCATGGATAATCGAAAACCAATCTTTCAGCTTCTTGTTTTGATGGAGCTATTATTTGGCTGCTATTAATAATAAAGATTCATTTTTGCTGACGCGTTACCCTTTTGAATAAAATTCAACCGCCTATTTCACAATTTGTTTTCTACCTATGTGGACAGATAAGTGTATAAAATTTAACGGTTAACTTCTATAAATTTACTGCAAAAAACTTAGGATATGTGTTCTTCTTTCTTTATATAATGTTATTGGTTAAATGTGGTAATTTATTTATAAGTAAGAATTCACCACTATTTTAAAATAAACATATTATCTCTAAATGATTTTAAATACTTTAAAAATAATAAGCTTATTAAATATGTAGTATCTCTTGAACTTAAGTAGGTATTTAGCTAGATTGATTTAAACTCAAATGTTTTAACACTTTTAACAGGCACTGATGTTCTCTCTCGAATGAATGAAAACTGATTGAATTCTGTAAGAACGACTCATGAAATGATGCTTTTCTTGGTGGTTAAAACCTGATATTTGATTTCTAGGAGGGGTTAAAAGATAAAGAGTGACCGAGTTCTCCGAACTCTCTTCTAACGGTGTCTTGTATCTGCGTTTGACCCGGTGCCAGCCAACTTGCGTTTACTAATATTTTTAAAAGAAATTTATTTAATATAATTTCTTGCATCCATCAAATTATACAACCAACTAAGTGGGGGAAATAATAAATAAATAAATAAATCAATAAAAATAAAATAAATTCAAATGAATTATCATTGTAATGGAATCGTATGATGTGATTCCTGATGTAGTAGATGTCTTGAAGAGGGCGAAAGTTAGTTGAGAGATTTTGGAAAGTTAGTGCTCGAATTATTAATACGGATTTTATACAAATAAACTGTATTTTAACATAAACTTTAACGTTAGAAATGGTGACTAATTACAACAAAATACTTAGGAATAAATAGAAGATAAATAAGTAATAAATTAGAATGATAAAATAAACGAACTAAGATGCACCACCAAAAGATAATAAGTTTAAATGAAACTGTGTATAGTCGCGTAAACTGCAGCTCGTGTATATGGACGTGCTCGTATAGTCGTATAAGATATAATGTTCCTCTCGTTGTATATGATAGAGTTTATATATCAGTGTTGGCCACACTCACACCAAGACATCTGTCCTAGTGTGCGACCTTGTGCAACCTTCGTAGTTTGCTGACCTTATTTAGGTCAGTGGCCAACCTTATCGGTGCTTGCTTTGATGTAAAGTATTGAAAAGGGCTTTGTTGTTTGTTTGGCCGGCACTGTCTTGAAGACGGCGGCCTGCTAGGTCGCTGGTTATAAATTGCTCTTTTATTACTGCCATCCTTTGTTAAGATAGCAGCTGGCTGGAACCACTTTGACATTGGTATGACTTTCCATGTCATTACATCATTACAAGAAAATTCTCCTTCTTGATTTTATATTGATTGTAAAAGGTGCTGGCTTTAATTAAATATATTTTATATAATTAAAGTGGTTATTCTGTTTAATTTCTTAGCGAACCTTCTAAGATGTCCGTGGACTTGAGGCGTGCAGCTCAAGGTTGGAAAAACTTTCTATTTATTTATTTCAGATTTTGTATTCGGAATAAAAGTTATATTTAGAAAGATATTTTTGTTATATCATTCATTATTCTTCTCATTCCAATATATTTCAAGTAATAATAGTGTTCAGAAAATATTTTTAACAAAAGCTGATAAAAAAAAAAAAAATAAGAAAATTTTTATAATATGAAATTATAATATTTTTATAATATGATAATTTTTAAAATACTGAAATGTTACTAAAAAGTTCAATATTTTATAGACGGGATATTTGCTTTCAAACATCCTCAGTCCCCCCCCCAAACACAATATAATTTAAAATTTGTGGAAAGTAAGAATTATAGAGTAGTTAAAACAAAGAATTCAAAGTTTGCAAGTTTTTTTTTTCTCAAATTATTATTTAGATATAATATTATTTATTTAAATATACAAATCCGAATGACATTTTCTTCCCGATTTATTTGAATAAAATAAATTAGCTATTTCTGTAATCAGCTATCTTTGTAATAAAGAGTATCAACTAAATTTGTTCTGTACGAGTCTACGTTATCACAACACTGTTTTGACAAAAACATCCCGATGATGGGCGAACGCCCGAAACCGGTCAATGGCTACAACAAAAAAAGCAGGTTATTATGGAAAATATCTCTGATACGAATCCATTCTCTCATAGAGGAACATAATGTAGATCAACAACAGCTAGCATTTTAAATGGCGTGAATTGATGGTGCTGACGTGACGAATCATGGCGAAACTTTTGCGTGTTGATTGATGGTTTGGAAAGATCGTACTTTGTAATTCAGTTCCATCTGGAAAGATCTCACTTTGAAATTAACCTTGTAAAAATATATGATTTTTTTTTTTAGTGGGAAAGAACTCATAATGCAACTAACCATCATTACCGTGTCAGAGCGGTTATGAAACTCAAGGTTTCATATTAGGACTATAATGGGTTTCAGAAGGGGAGAAAATGGGTTGTATAGATAAATTAAGTAGAAGTATGGGTGAACACTGTATAATCGAAAAGTAGCACAAACTGCCAGGACTTTACACTAAAATATATAAAATGATAGTGAGAGGTAAAGAGAAAGGTTGATGACGCATTGTGACTGCTGTATGAACTCTACTTCAAGACTGACGGTAGACACCCCTCCTATGGCTGACACAGCTGTATTTAAACAGTTTCTCCCACTCTAGTCTGGCCTAAACTAATGAGTGAGACTGTCTCTCTCTTCTTTGGATCCCTCTCTTCGGATCCTATTACAAGGACATTTATCTCATTTTTGACACAAAGTAAGAAAGTCCCTCATTTGTGAATTTTTTTAAAAATTTTATATTTTTCATATCTTTATTAATATGACTATTAGAAATGGTAGGAACCCGTGGGTGAACATTGGTTTTAGTGAAGGGTTGAGGTCAGCTGAGTTCGACTAAAACCCCTATTAATTAAATGAAATTAAATACAAATCCCCCAAAATAATAATGACTATTTTATAAGCGAGTTTAACATCTAAATTACATACGTACTTTAATTTTCCAAAATACGCGAGTATTATGTAGAATAAGTTTGTGAATAATTGTTTCTGTTTTGTTCGTAGCAATAAAGTTCAAAAATTCTTAAAAATATCCTTGTAATAAATGATCATCGTATCGGTTTCTTTATTTAAATATAAATATAAATATATATATAACTGTAAATTAATGTAAAATTGTCCACATGAAGACTGGAACTACCAGTAATAAAGTTAGGCAAAGAAAAATTAGCCACTGGAACAACCAACTCTTCTAAAAAAAGAAGCACAACTCGCTCATTTCGGGAAATTCTAGTTAAAATTTCAAAAGCTAAAAACTTTAAAATGAGAAAAGTTCAAATGCAACCATTAAGAAAAGAATTTTTCAAAAAATAATTAATTTTTATAAGAATTTTTTTTTTTTTTTATAATTCTTTATTAAATTTTTGTCTTTGACGAATTGGGAGTTCCTCTAGTTATAAAAGTTTTCAGAAATATTCTAACTTTGAAGAAAATTGATAATAGGAATATGGAAATTGCAAAAAAAAAATGAAGATCACTTGTCAGAGATCAAATAATGGCAAGAAAAATAATCTATAGTTAGAGAGAAAGCCACACATAATGTGAAAAGAAAAGGCAAAACTAATTTTCAATGTTACTAAATTTAAGATTTTCTGATTTATTATCAAGAAAGGTTTAGGAATATCTGAAGTGGGAAATGCGTAGGGGTTTGTTGCTGTATTCCTAGTTACAAGCACACGTTTACCACAACATAGTAACAATAATAGCAGCATTCTAGTTGTTCACATAGATTCGTACAATAAACAAATAACACTCAGAATACACATAGAATGTGAATTAACTTGGCCAATTGGAGCAAAACATGGAGATTCAGTAAATTTACCATCACAATAATATGAGAAATCTGTTAGTTAAACAGGTAAAAGTTCAATTAACCAATCTATTGAACTTAAAACACAGTACGTTTCTAATAGTGAATTTGGGTGAAGGTTTACATAGGAACAGATGTCCATAAACGACACGATGAGAAGCATAATTAATATTCATTATTCACTGCATTCGTTCTATTTGGAATCCAATCGATCCACACTTTAATTGAAGTCTGTAATATAATAAATGAGTGAATAGCGAATTACACAAGAAAGATTAAATATTTCAAAGAATTGGATCAAAAGTAAAACGAATGATCATCGTTTGTGGGGGAAAAAAATCATTATATGACACTTTGTGGAATGATTCCTTAATTATTTGAGTTATTATCAACTCTGAATAGGTCAAACATATTGACCGGCATTCTCTTGAATAGATTTATAATTTAGATGTTGGAGTAGCGATCAAAGAAAACCTATTCACAAATATTTCGGCAAATTTCTTTACCTTTTTCAGGGTACTTGAATTTACTGAGTGAGTTATATCATCCAGTATAGTCACTTACACTGAAGAAGGTAAATAAATTCACTCAAACGTTGGTAAAAAGAAAATTTTTACTTTTATCGATCTTCGATATACAATTTTTTAAAATTTATGTGGAATATTTCTTTGGCTTTATTTTATCATAAACAATAAAGGGCGAACATATTGTTTGTTCCTATAAATCCAATTCCTTTTAACTGTCGAATAGGATTCAATAACGGAAGTAGTCCATTGTACAAGATGTATTTATATATATACATATTCTTCAATCCATCATAGTAAATATATCCGCTGCTGGTAAATTTATTTTATAGTCTTAAGGGGGAAATTTATCAGCCAAAAATATGGAAATTGGTAAAATGTAATAAATCATGTGTACAGGTTGAGTTGTTGCCTTTAAATCCTTTTCTTTTTTCAGAATTGTGAATAAGTAGAAAAAACTAAATAAAAAAAAATCTGATGTGAAACACTCACACAACTTACTCTTACTCCAGTTCTCAAGATTATAATTGACAAGTGTTAATAGTGTAATGGTTGTAGGAGGAGATGTTGGTTGTGGATGTTGATGGATAAATAACACCTCAATATCGGTATATGATATATATAATTGATATATATGTATATGACTGACTACCAAGGACTGTAATGTAATAGTTGTAGGAGGAAGATGTTGGTTGTAGATGTTGATGGATAAATAACAACTCAATATCGGTATAAGATATATAATTGATATATATGTATATGACTGACTACCAAGGACTGTATACTTTACACTACAAGAACTGAACAGACAGACTGACGTGGCTAAACGATATGTACAATTGAAGTGTAGACTGTGAACAGAATATCATCTCTCTTTTGACTCTGTCTCTCGTATATATATACACTCGCCGAACCCTCTCCTCTCTCTGTGCGCGAGGGGCTGTTTTTGAGTGATGGGGGTTCACTCGCTAGAGTGGATGAGTGGTGGGGGTTCACTACCCCTACAATAGTTAGTGTACCAAATTTAATGAAATGCGTCGAAAACAGAAAAAAACTGTTCAATAAAAGCGCACTTCCAATTCACTAATTTTCTTGAAACTTGGAATTTTTGCCATCTATTTATTTGTAATTAATTTTGTTTGGATGATAGAATTGTATAATCAACTATGATAGCATTTTAAAGAAAAACATAACCCTATCCCTTCCCTAAAAGTGCCCTTAAATGAATGTTCCTAGAGAAATGTTTGAATTAAAAGTTGTAGATCTTTGTATGCGTAGTTTATAGACAAAGTTTCAAGGAAATCATCGGAGCCATTTTTGAGAAAATCGCGAAAAAGTGAAAAAAAATCATTTAGTAAAGTGGTAAAGTAAACGCACTTCCGGTTATGCGATTTATTTTAAACATGGAATTTCAACAATATATTTAATTCTAATTAACATTATTTAGATGAACGAATTGTCCAATAAACTGAAATAGCACTTTAGATGGAAACCTAACCCCATCTCTCTCCCACAAAAGTGTCCTTCATTGCAGTTCCCAGAGAAATGTTTCAAATAAAAGTTGTAGCTCTTTGTATGTGTGGTTGATATTTCAAGTTTGAAGAAAATCGTCCGAGCCATTTTTTGAGAAAATCGCAAAAAAAGATAAAAAAAACGAACTAGAAAAGTGGTACTTCCGGTTGTGAAGTTTGGCAGATAACTTACCATCATCCCATGGTGATACCTAAACGGAATATAATGGAAAATATTTCAACTTTCTACGGTTTTTCGATTTTGAGCTATGCTGTTCACATACATACACACACAGACCATTTGCTAAAAACCACTTTTTTGGACTCAGGGAACCTCAAAATGGATATTTCCGGTGAAATCTCGATATCGAAAATTTGACACGATTACAATACTAGTAGTAAAAAAAAAAATTCTTTTCATACCCTCATTACATATATTTCCGATAAAAGCTCAATTTTGAAAATTAGATACATCGTAATAGTTTGTTATGACCAATAAGTGAAAGTAAAAAAAAAAAAGTAATAAGGCAAAACACATGAAGAAAAGCAAAAACAAAATAAAAAATTAAAAATAAAAGGAAATGACATTTTTAAGCCACTTATCTATTTAGATCACAGTTATTTGAAAGAGATTGTAAGCGAACGAGAGAGACGGAAGCTAATTTGATTAAGTTCCAAACTAGTGGCTGAGAAACAGACCGAAATGGAATAGATGGTTTAGTCGAATAATGGCAAATTGTGGAACCAATCAGTGAATGTTCCCAATCAGATAACAGTGAAAAAACATCAATACGTCCTCAATTTTTTTTCTTTTAAAGATACATAATTAATACATTTATGTATAAATATATATATATATTTGTTTGTACATATTTATTAAGTTTAGGCTTTTAAAATATAAAATTTATAATAACTTTATTGCATCTATTTATCCAGTTCATTCAGTTTTTTAAGTAAGAGGAAGTATTGTAATCGTGTCAAATTTTCTATATCGAGTTTTCACCGGAAATATCCGTTTTGAGGTCCCCTGAGTCCAAAAATTGGTTTTTAGCAAATGTTCTCTGTGTGTTGTGTGTATGTGAACAGCATAGCTCAAAAACGAAAAAACCGTAGAAAGTTGAAACTTGATATTCCGTTTAGGTATCACCATTTGCATCTGACCGGTGGTCATCTGTCAAATTCCGCAACGGAAGTATCACTTTACTAGTTGGATTTTTTACTTTTTTGCCCGATTTTCTCAAAAATGGCTCCCGACGATTTTCTTAAATTGAAAATATCAACAACATACTAACAGCTACAACTTTTATTTGAAACATTTCTCCGGGAAAATGCATGAAGGGCACTTTTGGTAGGAGGGGTGGGGTTAGGTTTCCATCTAAAGTGCTATTTCAGTTTATTAGACAATTCTGTCATCTAAATAATGTTAATTAGAATTAAATATGTTGTTGAATTCCGAGTTTGAAAAAAATCGGATAACCGGAAGTGCGTTTACTTTACCACTTTACTAAATGATTTATTCACTTTTTCGCAATTTCTCAAAAATGGCTCTGACGATTTTTTTGAAACTTTGTATATAAACTAAACATGCAAAGATCTACATCTTTTATCCTAAAACATTTCTTTGGGGCAAATTTTTTAAGGGCCTTTTGGGGTAGAGGTGGTTATGTTTTTCTATACGTGTATCCAAGGATTATACAAATCATCATCCAAACATAATTAGTTAGAAATAAATAGATGGCTGAATTCAGTATCAAGGAAATTCAGTAACGGAAGTGCGCTTTTACTGAACAGTTTTTTTCAGTTTTCGACGAATTTCATTAAATTTGGTACACAAACTATAAAATTTGTCAATTATAATTTTGAGAACTGGAGTAAGAGAAAGTTGTGTGAGTGTTTCACACCAGATTTTTTTTAATAAGATCATTTAGCCCAATCAAGATCAATAGAGAAAGCTGGCCAATTAATTACAATAAAAATGTTAATTTTACTGTAATTCATGATCCTTTAACTTAAATTATTCGTTATTTTGAGTATCGTAGATTTTTTTTTTGGGGCTTTCCATAAGCATCCTCATGCAAAACACTATGTTTTTCGTTTGGTCGAATATTAAACCTGAGTTTGCTAACATTATAAATAGTCTATTAGATAACATTATTTGACTGTGATAATAACAATGTTGTACAGAAATCCCTGATAGAATTTTGGTGTCTTAGATCTATAGAAACCACCAATCGATCAATGCTTTTTGAGTGGACCATGAAGAAAAGATAGTCAAGAAGGCTAAAGGATATGGCGACACTTTACGCTTACTGAGTTAAGAATAGGTAAGATTCTAATAGGATTAGTAATCGTTACGTTGTGCGGGTTAAATAATTTAAGGAGTGAAATAAATTGTTCCTTTCTTATTCTGCTCTTCTTTATTGTGGATCAATTAGAAACTAGAAGAATGTGAATGAGATGACTTACCTATTCTTCACTATAATCACAATTACTTATGTAACAAATGTTTATGAAGGACCTTTACGCACAAAGAGCTAATGAACAAACCATTACGTAGGACCCACCCATTATTTAAAATTATTAATAACTCTTTTGATTGACCTACCAACCCCTTCAAGAATTTCTTTATGATGAAACTTTGGGTCCCTTCTGAGAATAATTCAAATCATCACAGGAATTTTCCTAGCAATACATTATAACGGAAGAATTGAACTAGCCTTTACAAGAGTGGTCCACATTTGCCGTGACGTTAATAATGGTTGATTACTTCGAAATCTACATGCCAATGGTGCATTATTATTCTTTATTTGCCTCTATCCCCATATTGGGCGAGGTATTTATTATCGATCTTATAAATTAATTATAACATGAATAATAGGAGTTATTATATTATTCGTCATCATGGGAACCGCCTTCCTAGGATACGTTCTCCCTTGAGGACAAATATCCTTATGAGGAGCTACAGTTATTACCAATCTTCTATCCGCTATTCCATACTTAGGAAATGAACTCGTAAAATGACTATGAGGGGGATTCTCTGTAGATAATGCAACCTTAACACGATTCTTTGCTCTCCACTTCCTCCTACCATTCATCATCGCTGCACTAATAATAATTCACCTTCTATTTTTATATCAAATAGGCTCAAGAAATCCGCTTGGATTAACAAGAAACTTTGATAATTCATGTTCATTTCATTTTTCATAAGTTAATATAAAATAATGTAATTTTACCTCAAATTTATGGTTTCCCATTTTTCTTTTCTTTTTTTTTTTTTAACAATTTTCTCCGGCGAGCTTTACGTCCATCTACCGTTTTGATTCATGGGCAGAAGTGGATAGCCACATACTTCACTTTAATTTACTTTACTACCGGGAATCCGTACTCAGTGCAGAAAAACTATATAAATATATATTATTTAATATACAATACGTATAATTTAACATATATATATTTTTTTATATCCCGTAACATGTAACTCACTTTTACATATTATTTTTATTTCAATTCTAAATGTTTGGTTTAGAAATCGATTTTAAATATTTGAAATATAATTAAAATTACATAACAAAATTTGTATTGCAAAATGTTTAAATACGTAATATTGTTCAAATAAAAAATTGTATGTTTAAAAAAAAAAAAAAAAAGCCTAAATAAGATGAGACTTGGTTAGCGTTGCGAGAATGAGATAGCAGTAAGATTTCCCCCCACAATTGATCTTATGTTATACTCTCACTACTAGTTGGTCAAGTGGGTAGTCTTTCATTCATTTCTCCCCACTAAGCACTACATTCTTATTTTTTCCACTTCCCAGCCTACTTTTGCAGTATATAAAACAGGCACGCTCTTCCGACTATTTTTTTTGGACGTGTTCCTGTAGAAACTGTTTATTTATAGGATCTAGCTAAACTCGGCCACGCTTAGCTGTGGCTCAATCTGATTTTAATTATTAGGGAAGTAAATAGAAGTATGATAGTTAACATAGATTCAGCAAGAAAACACATCATTAAATTTAATACTCTACTTTGCGTTGCTGTGCACTGAAAGGAAAGAAAGAAAAAATGTTTTTAACTGAAAGAATGTTTTTATAGCTGAATGCGCTGTTCTACCTCCTTCCATCAACATAGCAGCATTACCTGAAGACGCAAGTGCTAACGCAGTATGGCCGTTTGAACGGATTTTAGCCAGGATTAAGGAAATGAAGAAGTCCCACCTGGAGCCCCCAAAAAGTAAATCCACCGGATTGGTTGGTCACAGCTTGTATGATGGTATCAAATGCTATCTTTTGTTCTTGAAGGAGTTTCAGTGTATTTTCTTGGACGAATAGCTGTAAATCATTTCTGGTTTATGATTGCTCTCTGAGCAGTTCTCTCTCGAATGTTGCATTGATCGATTTATTCGGTACTGTTACTCTCAATAGTGCCAACAGCTTGCCAAACATTGCAAGACAAAGATCCTCAATGAAGATTACGCTTCATTGTATATTTCTTCTGTGAAGAAATCCAAGCCATGATTACGTTTCTTGTCGTATTCTGTGCAGAATATCTTCGGCAGAGAGCGCGCCACGGTCGCTACGCGTCTGCATCTGTCTATTTCTGCCAAACTCACGAAACGCTCGGAATTTCCCGTTTCCGTGGGAACTTCGGAATTAAAAGGTATATATAAACAATCTTAGATAGAAATGTAACGTTGTGTAAAAATTTCAAGTCAATCCATCGATTATTTTTCGAGTTTTGCGGCCACAAACATATGGATGCTGAATTTTTATATACGAGTATATAGATTGTTAGAAATTAGAAAAATTAATTGAATTCCAAAGAAAGGATATCGAACAATGATAAATAGAAGAGATAAATGGTTATAATTGTGTTAAATAGGTCTCATAATTTACCTATTTTGTCATAAATTCCATTAAAACATTTATATTTTTATGTAAACATTTATATATATATGTAAACATTTATGTAACTTATATGTAATTTTTATGTAAACATTTATACACATATATATACTTGTCCCCAATCTTTTTAACAGTTCTTTAATGTAGGCCATAAAAAATTCTTGGTCTTGAAGTTTTGATTTTTTTATATCTTCACTTTTTTGACGTCACTTTATGACTCCTTGACGAGACCAAACAAAAAGAAATTCCTCAAACCGAGCGTCAAAGTATGGAATGGAAGAATGCCGGGTGAGGAAAGGATAATTTGCAAAGGAAAGAATTACACTCTAAATACAGGATGTTTTCAAACTTTTCCGTCTCTTAAAGAAATTCGAAAATCTTTTATCAATGTTATACTGCTGCAAGAGAGGAAATATAAATGCCAAACTCTGACAAATGCTTTATAATAACTTTCCGGCGTCTATGATAGGATATAATCCGGTCTATGCCTTTCTATATAGTGGGATATGAAACATATTAAAGCGTTATTTCAGTAAAAAGTCTAAATGGACCCATTATTTTATTTATAATACTTGCACTTCTTATTCTATTCAGCCAATCATATTAGAATAAAATGTTAGAAACAGGAGAACTGTAAATTTAGAGTAACTGCAGATCTCCTAACTATATTCACTTACTAAAAATACTTTTAAACTACAAATACTGAAACGAATTCCAGTTTTTTTCCTATTCAATCTATGTACCTACATGTAGAAGTAACACGTGAACTTCTGACATTGTCCCCACTTTAATCTGTATCAATATCAGACAGCTTTCCACCATCTTAATTTAGTTTCACGAGCATCTTAGTTTGCGTGCTTTATATATCTACGTCTTGCATCTTTTTTTAACTTCTAGTGACCTTATTCACCTCATTTTAAGAAGCCATCTCTGTGAAGAGTTCCTGCTAACTGCCAGCTAGCTGTAATCTACAGTTTTTTTTTGTTTTAGTTTTTTGTAGAGTTTATGAGATAAAAGAGGAAAGACAAATTCAACTTATGACAGGAAATAAGATATTCATGAACTAAGGTTGGAGCTGGTTATCTTGTAGAGAAGTATTTATTTTTTCTTTTTCTTTCTAAGGGGACATTGCCCTGCGACATGAAAGATCTATTGTGCTCCCCCCCCCGAGCCTTCTCAGTGCACTGTCGGCGTCCCAGACGTGTTTTCCAGCTAGAGACAAGATTGTCCATAACCGGGAATAGATTTTTTGTTTACATCCGGTCTATGTTTGTCTGTAGTTACTGTAGCGAGCAAAAAGTTTTTTAGAAAGCGCAGAGTTTGGTCCCTCTCTCAGACTAACTGAATAAGACTTGCTAAGATAATATTCACTTTATCAAACTTCTGGTATAATTTGTCCCGAATGTGTTGGCCTTTTCCAGGCAAATGCTTTCTTCTACAGGACTATAAATCCTAAGAAGAATTTTACTTTCGAAAATTTGTAAACTTCGTCAGATCTGGGTGAAGATTCAGGTCTAGAGATAATGTACATGGAGAGCAAACCTGAAAGGCTTTTAATTAATATTAATTTTGTATAACTTTGTTAATAAATTACTATTGATGTGTGCCAGAAATAAGCCCAAAATAGCACCTACTTCTCAGCAACAACCCTTTCAATTTCCTGGGCCACGTCATTATTACAAGGAACACTAACTAGTAAGTGCACAACTATTGCAAAGTTATAATTACATGATGACCGTACCCAACGTTTCCATCGTCTTTTCCAAACTGTCCTACTTGACTTAACCAATTTTGTGTCCATCAAAATGGCAAATTTTTTATATGGATCTATTTCGATTCTCTACCAAACTTGCATTTTTTATATTGCCTAATGTTCCTCCTACTATATCCACGTGGTCTGGTGTGCTAGAAAATTGAGCATTGCTTGCCGCTTAGTTGTACAATCTTGCCGAATCATAGAATTTTTTCTTTCAATACTTACATAGTGAGACTTCATATTCACAAACGAATGGTAGATTTGATGGTTAAATTCACATACTCCAAAACATTCGCAGAGTGAAGATCTGATCTATTGAATGCATATATTCCTGAATTTGCAGTGTCATTTCAGTTTCAAATTTCTGTCCTGAAAGAGAACTCTGGCTAATGTTCCATTAGATGAACAATTGATTATAAAATCTTCACTAGTTACTGCCCGTTAGTTCATCCTCAGTTACAAATATTCAGAATTATGCTACAAATCCCCTCTATAAGCACAAATCAAACATTCTTACAAGCACTGTCAGGCATTTTTTCCTTAAGTTCATCGTATTTCCGGAGTTGTTAATCGCCTTGCTTAAGCCTATTGAGGTGTGGTCAGAAAAATACAAAACGGAAACAATATTTCGTTTAAGTATGCCAGAAGAGCCAGCCGGTCACGAAGATTTCCATTTCAAAATAGTTAACTGGAATTATCATTAATATAATGCACAGGGAGAGAATTAGGGTTTAAGAGACAAACAAACTGGTAATAATGCTGAACACTGTATAATGAAGAAGTAACATAAATACCAGGACTTTACACTATAAGAGAAATTAGGTTGCGAGAGATTTAGAGTGAGTGAAGAGAAGGATAGTAGTTGGTTGCTGACGCGTTGTAAGTGTTGTATAAACTGTTCTAATGACTGCCCTGTAGGGCTAGCGCAGCTGTATATATACAGAGTCTCCCACTTTAGTCTGGCCTAAGTAGCGAGTGAGATCCTATATTCCTCTCTTTGGATCCTATTACATCAACTACTGCCATTACACATACGCTAAAGATCTGATTGAGGCGCTGCTGATACAAGTTAGTCAATTTAAAAAGCCCTTACACTCTAAAAAAAAAAAAACACAAAGTATATCCCCAATCGCTTGTATTTATATGTAATACGTATTAATGTAATTTATATTAAATTTAAACATTATGTCAAGATTCCAATTTCGAAGAAATATTGCAGTTAGTATTGTAATAATTGAAATTACAGGAAGACATACGTTTACCGGTATATGTTTACTTTCCTTTACTCCTAATAAAAGAAAGTATAGCGATCATGTAAATGTAATTTTGTTAAGTTGAGTTTTGACACCGGAAATACAAATTTTGAGGGTCCTAAGTTATAAAACATGTTTTTAACTATGGTTTTAGCTATGGTATAATTATATACCATAAATAACAAAATATTTTCTAAAATAAAAACAAAATTACATTAAGGAGGGGGAAGAAAAACAGATATTAACAAACAAAACAAGAGTGGGGATAAAAAAGAAGAAGAAATGAATATTACGCGGCGACATTAAATAAGTATAATGTAATAAAAATATGGTTTATGGCTCTAATCCGTACAGTTTACTATGCCACATGAGACTCACTGTTGGAAAACAAAATATATCATTTATATTTTTTGTTTATATCAGACCAAATCATCACACGTCTGTGAATATGTATTATTAACTAAAATACTCAAGTATTCATCTCTTAACTTAGCCTTTTGACTTTACACTCATACAGAAAATGTAATAGATCATCTTTCTTTTTACAGTTACTATATTATTTAAAAAAAATCGAAAGGAAAAAAATTGATATTTGCCATGGCCATGATATATTCTAATGTTCTGTTTTATAATTATGAAGACATAGTGGACAATAAAGTAGATTTTCTTAAAAATAGCAATTTAAATTTAAATAGTGTTCCATTCCAGATCTAAACTAGATAAATATCTAAAATAAGGTTTGCACGTCAACATCTAGGTTCATTGTTGCCTGGAGCCTTCTCAGTGCACTGCCAGCCTCCGGACACTATTCTCACGTTAACTGCAGGATCCATCAACGAACAGTGAGGTAGAGGCTCCTTGAAGAGAAAATTTAAGAGCAGCTTGCTGGATTCAACCCCGGGACGTCCGCGTTGCTAGTTTAGCACGCTACCACTGAGATAATCCCTTCCCTAAGTTAAGATATTATTATATTTTTTTAAATACAATAAATAGAGTGTGGATCCGACTTGTCTCCATCCGAACACATATCCGTGATAGCCTGCTACTTTTTTGTGTTCATCGACCGGTTTTGGGAGTTCGCCTATCATCAGGATGTTTTTGTCAAAACAGTGTGATAACAAAGACTTGCACGAGCAAATTTAGTTGATATCTTCAACTAAGGGAGGGAGGGATTAGCTAAGCGTTGGACACTCACGCGTAGGTCCCGGGTTCGAGTCCAGTGCTACCCTTAGATTTTTTTCTTCTAAGGAGCCTCTACAGCTCACTGTTCGGTGATGGACAGTATTGTCTCTGTAGCGAGAGAACACTGTCCGGAGGCCGACAGTGCACTGAGAAGGCTCCGAGCGCTAATGACCATAGATGTTGACGCGCCTTAAATTAAAAAAATTAAAAAAAATTTCAATATCCAACTTTCGGCATCGATAACAGTTTTTAATGCAATAAATAGAGTGTGGATCTGAGAGTTCTCTATCCACACATAAGAACTTTAATTTGTTTTCTGGCAATTTCAAAAGATTTTTAAAAACAATAATTACCCTAGAACAATCTAATCAGTGTAAGAAGGATTGTCACAAAATTTCTGATAAATAAAGAAGTATCGACACAGTTAAATACTCCAGAAAGACAATATTTAGACTTCCAGCTAATCGATATAGAACTGTGTAGAATATTTAGGATTTTGCATAAATGCAAAATGAATGAATTTGGGTCAAAAAAATATCACTAGCTAGAGATAAAATTATGGCGATGTGCTAAAGAGTAAGTTCAAATAATAAAATTTATTAACAGATTTACCGATATTACCATCAATATATAAGTTTTTATTAATACGACGAGAAAACCAACAATGACTTATCAGAGGTTTATAGCCAATGAATTTTGAAATCAATAATCTATCTATATTCTTTAACAATTTTGCGCATCTAATACGTTGTGAAAAAGCATCATAATGTCATCTGCTTCACGTCATCTTCAAGTCAGTCAAGTATCATAATAAATCTTTAACTGAGCTTATATTAACACATTACGTTAAAGATTTTAAAAAAACCGAACTATATGCAGATAAAACAGAGTGAAAAAGAAGAGGGCTTAGTGGTCTTTCAAGCTTCAATAATCGACCAGAAATTTCAACTCTTTAGACACGTTTAGATATTCAAATATTGAATGATTGGTTTAATGTTACTGGTGTTCTCTACTGGACTATAATGTAATCATTCTACTATACGAATGGGGTGGGTATTTGTGGCCCCTACCACCTCTATATTTATTTAGGATAAAGGTAAAAATTATAAGTTAAAGACACTTTTACGTATTTGTATTAACATAAACATAGAGTTGGTGGGGGATAAATACCCCCCCCCACAATCATGGCAGATAGTGAGAAGTGATGATTATATTATACGCCATTAGAGCACTCTAAAAATACTGAATTAACTACATATAAAATTTGAAATTATCGCCACAAATTCCGCGAAACTATCCAATTTTTTTTTTTTTTTCAAAGAATAAAGTTTAAAATCCTTAAAGTAACCCGGATTTGTTTTTCAGGGGCCAGACTCAATTTTTTAGTGTCAAATATGACTCTAAAGACCATAATTAATAATCATCCATTCAAAACTGTTTCCACTGAACTAAAAAACAGAATAACAATAAAAATTAAACTTTAAATTTGAATAAATAATTTATTAATAATGATATTTAACAGGTTAATTATGTATGAGAATACTGAATGATGTAATACAGGGAGGTTATAATTGAAAGATATAAGAGAGTAAAGTTGTTAGAAGAGAAGTGGCACTTGTATTGTAGAGGATGACGTTCAATGTTAACACTGCTCCCCCTCACGATTGCCGCCGCCATCACTTTACTTACTGGAAGTATAGTTAGCTAGTCCCTATGCTTGCCCGTCACTAAGAAAGTTATTAGTGTGCGAAATGAAGTGGCTAGCAGGTTTGGAATTGAAAAAGTTTTCTCAGCGCGATAATGTTGTGGAGGCATCCTTCCTTTCCTGTCCTCTTGAAAGAAATGTTTCCAGCTCATTTTAAATATGGAGGCATTTTTCTTAAGAAATCTATTGCTTTCTAATAATTATATTTCGCCGCAGCAGTCCTAATAATTATATTATATGTAACACTCACACGAATAACTCTTGACAAATACACATACACACATATCTATATATATAAAAATTCAGCATCCCTATGTTTGTGGCCGCAAAACTCGAAAAGTAGTAGATGGATTGACTTGAAATTTTTACACAACGTTGCATTTCTATATAAGAGTGTTTATATATACATTTTACTCCCAAGTTCCCATGGAAACGGGAAATTCCGAGCTAAAATCTGTTCAAACGGCCATATTGCATTTATTGCTGCTACGTTGATAGAAGGAGGTAGAACAGCGCATTCAGCTCTTAAACTGCCATGACTTAAACATGCACTTCACAGAAAACCCAACATGTAATATTTCTAAAACATCAGGAATGGGAAAGGTTCTTCGGGCGTGCAAAATCATTGTATGGGATAAGTTACAAAGGCTCGCAAGAAGTGATTTGGAAGCAATAGACCATACATTGAAAGACTTGCGATATAATCAGGTTCCATTTGGTGGAACATTGATGTTACTATCCGATGACTTCAGGCAAACGCTTCCAGTGATACCAGCTGATGAATTGCATGCCTGCTTGAAATATTCAACTCTTTGGAGTTTTCTACTGGAGCACAGTAAAAAAAAAAATTCATTTAACAACGAATATGAGTGTTCAACTTCAAAACGATCCCACAGCTGCCATATTTTGAAGACAATTACTCGAACTCGGTAACGGCACTGCTCCTACAAATCCAGAAACGGGAAAAATCACCTTCCCATCTAATTTCTGCAACATTGTACATTCAAAGAAGAATTAGTAGACAAGGTATTCCAAAGCATCGAAACAAATTATCAAAATCACGCATGGTTAAGCGGAAGAGCCATTCTAGCGGCTAAAAATGTCGACGTTCTCGATATGAACAACATCGTTCTAAACAGAATCGCAGGTGAAACAGTGACATACAAATCCATGGACTCTGTGATGGACCAACGTGAAGTTGTGAATTTTCCAACGGAATTTTCTTAATTCACTCGATGTTCCCGGATTATCGCCACACATTCTGAAAATTTGAAAATTGGAGTGCCAATTATATTACTCCGAAACATCAATCAGCCGAAGTTATGCAATGAAACACGATTAGTAGTTAAAAAATTGATGAATAATCTTAATTGAAGCAACAATTCTCATTGGACCTCATAAAGGTGAAGACGTACTACTTGCAACGAATACCACTCGTTCCGACAGATATGCCGTTCGAGTTCAAACGACTTCAATTTCCAATATGCCTTGCGTTCGCTATGACTGTCAATGCTTTATGGGACAAACTTTGCAATGTGCGGTTTGAATTTAGAAAACGAATGCTTCTCTCATGGGCAATTATATGTTGCATGCTCCAGAGTCGGTAAACCATCTGATCTTTAAGTTTATGCAGAAAACGGACAAACAAAAAATGTAGTCCATTCACTAGCTTTACAACAAAAAAAGACTTTCAGTTAAAAACATTTTTTCTTTCTTTCCTTTCAGTGCACAGCAACGCAAAGTAGGGTGTTAAATTGAATGATGTGTTTTCTTTCCTATGTTGATGTTTACTTTCCTAAAAACCAGACTTAGCCACAGCGTAGCGTGCTAGTATATATACATATATATATCTCGTGGTCCATAGACGCCATGAAGATCACAACTGGACCAAAGGGAGAAACTGAACACAAGCTGGAATGACTAACAAAGCCGTAAACGTTTATTGATGCTCTAAATTATCCACGATAAAAGTTATTGTTTCTGTTATCAATGATATCAAAAAAGTATTGCAATTGTGTCATATTTAGACAACGAAAGATGATTTAGATAAGGTGAATAAATTTTGCAATATTTAAAACAGATATCCCTATTCTAGCATATGTAAATCTGTATATGTCTCGGTCCTTTTGCACACATTAGTATAGAGAAAAGCATTGGGATGTCGTGTGTATAATATACATAGGTCGTGTACATAGTGTATTGAAATGTTTTTGATGTGATGTGTTGTTGTAGTTTGTGGTGGCTTGAGCGGTTTTGTAAAAGGGGCTTGTAAGTATATATGTTCGGTATTTATCGAAATTTAAATTTGCCGCCCTAAAAAATTTAATATACTAAATATAAACTGATAACTCTAGGTGTGTCCTAATCAGAGAGTGGAGGTAGTCCCTTTGAAATTGCCCTTCCACTCAGTCACAAAGTAACATCCAGACAAGTAAGATAGTGCAGTGCGAATATTTGCCTACTTAATTTGCATTTCCGCCTTTCCGTTTGGTGGAAAACCCATGTTTGCCACATCTGGTTTTCCTCAGCGTTAATCGTGATAGTCGATTTCTTGTCGGGTGAGTGCCTACGGATTCTCCAAGCCTGTACGAGTGAACGGCAAGCACGTGGTCTCTACTTCCGCTGCTTCTCCGACCGTACAGCTTTCCTGGAGCCCGTTTAAATTTTCATCTACTTTCATCAGCCGTACTGTGTGGACAACGACGCTGGAATTACAGGCATATGGTTCCCTTTTGTTTCCCTTTTCCTGTCTCCTATTTTCCTTCCATTCCCCATATAGGCTGAAGGTCAGTCGAACCACACTAATTTTAAGGTGTCTGCGTTTGGAGGTAAGCGCCACTCCTTTTGGCTTGGTGAATTTAATAACTATTTTTTGCTTCTCATTTTGTATTTGTTAAATATTAATTTGTTCATGTTATCTGAGCCCATATGGCTCAATCTTTTATACAGTCCACTCAATATTTTCCGTAACTTAATATTATCAAACATTTCATTTATTATTCATTTTATTATACCCCCTGTTAATCACTCTAACAGAGCCTAGCAGAGGTATTAATTATTAAATATATCATACCTGTCTTTTTATACCAAACAGAGCCTACCAGAGGGACTGGAAAGCCTACGAAAGGCGCCCCCCTCTCACCCTTTTAATTTTCTATTATTGTTTTATTTTATTTCCTGTTTTTTTATTAAACAATATATGTTTAAGAGAGTGAAGTATCAGAAATAAGAAGTAGTCACCACTGCTAACAATAAATATATTCTAATAAAATAATAGCTACAAGTTATTTGCAAAGAAATATGCACTGATGCTAAGAGAGCGAAAAACAAGTGTTCTGCTTCGGTGTCTACAACAAACTATATTGAAGGAATGTCATCTAATTGTTATTTCAAATCTTCCCCTGTGAGAAGGGGTAGACAATGCTATCAAGTTCATGAACTCTAAAAGACAATAATGGTCTTCAACCTGAAATGTCCTTTTGCAAGGGAATGTCACTTATTCTTCATAATTTTGATTTTTTTTCAAATTAAATATATTTTTATATTTCTTGCATCCATCACAGTATATACACTAGGATGTATATGGGTGTATGTTATATAATATAATAATAGGCCGTATGTTTAGATCGTATTATATAGGTACAGGAAAAAATAGGAGTAGAGTAAGTAGAGGAATATTGAGTAGTCTAGAATAGAATAAAATAGAATTTTATTTACAAATTTGTACATACATATTTACAAATGACATTGAAGTTCCAATGTGATAAACATTACACCCTTCAATACAAAATAAAACTGACATATTGTTGTTGGGAATTTATATTGCAGGGAAAAAGGAAGGAAAAACCTGCAGCTCAGGGGGAAGGGTTAATTAAGAATACTTCTAATTCTTTTGTGTTTGTATTTAATTGTTCTGTCATAGTTTCCAATTTCGCGGCAAAGGGGGTTTGTGTGGCAGTCTAAGGATGTCAGAAGTTTTAGTAGTCTATTTTTGATGTAGTTTTGTACAGTTTCTGTTGAAGTTATCTCATGTAAGTGGGTGACTTTAGTGTAGCGTGGGGAGTCAGTCGCACGTTTAAGAAATTTGTTCTGTATAGTCTGTAATTTTTTGATATTGGTGGCACAGGTTAGGCTCCAGGCAGAGGAAGCGTATAGCAACATCGGCCTGATTACAGTTTTGTAGAGTAGAAGTTTGTTACGTGCAGTCATTTTGGAGTCACGGGAGAGTAGGGGAAAGAGTAGTCTGATGGCCATCTTACCTGAGTTGTCTTTGTCCTGTGTGTGAGTGGTAAAGTTTAGTCTGCTGTCTAAAGTTATTCCAAGATATTTAACACTGTTTGTCCATGGTATAATGGTGTTGTTGTATTTGGTGAGTTTGTTGATTATGGGTCTGCGTTTTGTAAACAGGATGGCGTTGGTTTTGTTGTGGTTAATTTTGATTTTCCATTTTGTACAGTACTTTGTTATTTTGTCTATTGAAGTTGTAAGTCTGTTGGTGATCGTGTCAATTCTCCAGGAGTGTGTGTAAATAGCGACATCGTCAGCGTAGAGGGCTAAGTTGACGTGGGCAAGTTTGGGAAAAGGATTTATGTAGGTGATGAATAGGATAGGACCTAGGATAGAGCCTTGGGGAACGCCGGCTTTAACTGAATAGGGATCAGAGGAGGCAGTATTAAAATGCACGTATGATTGTCTATATTGAGTAGTCTACTCCATAGTGTACATAGGACGTATGAGTGTGAAGAATGAATGTCATATGTATGTCGAATGACTGGTTAAGTTTTTTTTTTAAGTTAAGTATTTATTAGAACGAATGTATTTATTAGCATGCATGTGCAAAATAGGTTAGAGTATAATTGAGATTAATGTGCGAATGGTATGCAGGTACCAATGCCGTTCAGGATTGGCAACAGTCTTGATTGCATAATCTGTCCTCTGCACTTGAGAGCCATTTAATTTTGGAAGGGCGGGTCTGAAGCCGGAACTGGCGCTTTGGCTCGTCATATTGTGGAATGGGTAGTATGAATGAGGTTTGAATGAGTAGGTTAGTTAGAGTGAATAAGGAACTAGGGATCAACTCAGTAGGTGCAAAGGTGTATCTAAAAAAAAAAAAAAAAAGGTGTTGATCAAATCCGGAAGTACCACTTTTCTAGGTTTTTTTATTCAATATTTCGCAATTTTCTGCATAAATAGTTCCAACGATTTTTTTTTAACTTCGTATATCAATTTAAGAGCTACAACTTTTATTTGAAACATTTTTCCAGCTAAAATCCTCATAGGATAGTTTTGGAGGAGGGGTGTGAATTTAGGATATTCAGTGAATTTAGAATATTCACTCGTGATATTTCCGTTTATTACGGCAGCTATCTTGTATTTAATATTAATAAGGATTAAATGTGTGGCCAGAATATCTGAGTTTTAAGAAAACTGGTTGACTTGGAAAATTGTAATTAACGTTTTTTCTTTTTCAATTTTATGCGATTTTTCTCGATACTGAAACCAATGAATTTCTTTAAATTTAGTGTAATAACTACACCCAGTCCTAACTCTTCTGTTTGAAACAGTTTTCCCATAAAATAATATATTCTAGAGGGGGGCTGAGGGAGCTGCAAGATCATGCCTCATATTTTCAAATTCAAATTCTTCATCGCTCACCATTTTAATAATTTAATGAAGTATTCAGGTTTGACATTACCTTATGAAAGGGTGTTTTCGTTTAAGGCATTTAAAGCATTTATTAAAGGTAAATACTTAATTATTTTTTGAATAGTTATCTTAAAAATAGTGAAACAAATGTTAAACTTAAATTATAGGAAAGAACTTTTACATTACTTAACTATTATTGATTATACCATTTATCTGAACAATGACTAAATGAAGTTGGCACTGCATAATTACTTTATCTCACTAGTGAATAAAAAATTTTTTATTCACTAGTGAGATAAAGTACTACTTAAGCCACTGCTTTTAAAGTTTATATTGTTATTTTTTTTTTTATTTAAGGCGCGTCAACATCTATGGTCATTGGCGCCCGAAGCCTTCTCAGTGCACTGCCGAACTCCGGACAGTGTTCTCTGGCTACACAGAACATTGTCCATCAGTTTATATGATTAAACGGTTGTAGAAAAAATGTTTTTATTCAATACTAGCTAACCCGACCACGCTTCGCTATGGCTCAGTCTGATTTTTAGGCTTAACCATGCGTGATTTTGATAATTTGTTTCGATGCTTTGGAATACCCTGTCTACTAATTCTTCTTTTGAATGTACAATGTTGCAGAAATTAGATGGGAAGGTGAATTTTCCCGTTTGCGAATTTTTAGGAGCAGTGCCGTTACCGAGTTCGAGTAATTGTCTTGAAAATATGGCAGCTGTTGGATCGTTTTGAAGTTGAACTCTCATATTCGTTGTTAAATGAATTTTTTTTACTATGCTCCAAAGAGTTGAATATTTCAAGCAGGCATGCAATTCATCAGCTGGTGTTGAGCGAGGTATCACTGGAAGCGTTTGCCTGAAGTCACCGGCTAGTAACACCAATGCTCCACCATGGAACCTGATTATTTCGCAAGTCTTTCAATGTATGGTATGGTATAATGCTTCCAATGACTTCTTATAAGCCATTGTACACTCATCCCATACAATGATTTTGCACGCCCGAAGAACCTTTCCCATTCCTGATGTTTTAGAAATGTTACATGTTGGGTTTTCTGTGAAAAGCATGTTTAAGTCATGACAGTTTAAGAGCTGAATGCGCTGTTCTACCTCCTTCCATCAACGTAGCAGCAATACATGAAGAAGCAAGTGCTAACGCAATATGGCCGTTTGACCGGATTTTAGCTCCGAATTTCCCGTTTCCGTGGGCACTTCGGAATAGATACTTTTAAGTAGTTGAGAAAGAGGTTCAGAGATGAGCCACCAACGCAACGCGTCAGAGTCTGTCTATTTCTGCCAACCTCGGAAAAGTTGTCGTTTCCGTGGGAACTTCGGAGTAAAAATTATATATAAACATTCTTATATAGAAATGCAAAGTTGTGTAAAAATTTTAAGTCAATCCATCGACTACTTTTCGTGGTTTTGCGGCCACAAACATACGGATGCTGAATGTTTATATATATAGATTAAACGTTAACAATTATACTAAGCCCGCATTACCTACGTGTATTAAATTTGAACTAGTATAATACATTACGCCTGAAAAGGCAAAAATTCTGCATATTTGCTAGTTCAGCGTGCCTTTTCAGTTTAGCCTGCGATCCAGGAATATGTAATAGAGGAATACGCCTTTATTGCCTAAAAAAAAAAAAAAATCTGGTGTGAAACACTCACACAACTTTCTCTTACTCCAGTTCTCAAAATGATAATTGACAGCTTTTATTATAGTTTATGTGCCAAATTTAATGAGATCGTCGAAAACTAAAAAAACTGTTCAGTAAAAGCGCACTTTCGGTTTACTAATTTTCTTGAAACTCGGAATTTTGGTCATGTATTTATTTCTAATTAATTTTGTTTGGATAATAGAATTGTATAATCAACTGTGATAGCACTTTAGAGAAAAATATAACCCCTCCCCTCCCCTAAAAGTGCCCTTAAATAAATTTTCCCAGTAAAATGTTTCAAATAAAAGTTGTAGATCTTTGCATGTTTAGTTTATATACCAAGTTTCAAGATAATCGTCGGAGCCATTTTTTTTAAGAAAATTGCGAAAAAGGGAAAAAATCATTTAGTAAAGTGGCAAAGTAAACGCACTTCCGGTTATCCGATTTTTTCAACCTCGGAATTTCAACAACATATGTAATTATAATCAACATTATTTAGATAACAGAATTATATAATAAACTGAAATAGCACTTTAGATGAAAACGTAACCCCACCTTTATCCCAAAAGTACCCTTAAATGCATTTTCCTGGAGAAATGTTTCAAATAAAAGTTGTAGCTCTTTGTATGTGTGGTTGATGTACGAAGTTTAACGAAAATCGTCGGAACCATTTTTGAGAAAATTGCAAAAAAGTAAAAAATCCAACTAGTAAAGTGGTACTTCCGGTTGAGGAATTTTGTCAGATAACGTACAGTCAGATCCCATGGTGACCCGTAAACGGAATATCAAGTTTCAACTTTCTACGATTTTTCGTTTTTGAGCTATGCTGTTCACATACATACACACACACACAGACACACACACACAGAGACCATTTGCAGAGAGGACACACAGAGAGGACTCGGGGAGTCCTCAAAACGGATCTTTCCGGTGAAAACTCGATATCGAAAATTTGACACGATTACAATACTTCCTCAGAGACGTTTTCCGTGAAACACCCACACGAATTTCTCTTACTGCAGGCTACATACTTATAATTGTTGACAAATTTCCTTCAAACTTAATAATCTTTACTAAATGTTTACTTGACTTCAATTTTATATCAATTGGAAAATCTAAACTTAATAAAAGGGACTTTGTTAGATGAAAACATAACCTCTCTCCGACCCCAAAAAAACTTCTTTAAATGAACTTAATCGGAAAAAAAAGTTTCAAACAAAAAGTGATAGGTCTTTTATATTCCTAATTAGTGTAACAAATTTTATGGAATCCGTCGAAATTTTGATGGATAAAATCCAGAAAGTTTGAAGTAACTATTCAGTAAGAAACGTCGTACTTCAGGTCACCCCGATTTTCTTCAAAATGGCAATTTTAGCAACATATTTAATTAATATTAATTATTATTAACATATTATATAATATTATTATTTAGATAATACAATATTATTTAATGATACAATTATATAATAAATTTAAATAATATTAAGCTTAGATTTCCAATTATATAATAAAACATTAGAGGAAAATATAATCCCCATCTTTCTATCAATAAACCCACTTTAAATAAATTTACCCGGAAATATTTTTTTTTTTATATAATTTGTAGTCTTTATACGTATAGTCGATTCAAAATTTAAAAATTAAATTTTGATGCGATTTCGAGAAAATCACGACAGCAAAAAAACTGTTTAGTAAAATCGCACTTCTTGTGAAGCGAATTTTCTTCAAACACAGAATTTTGGCACCATATTTAATTCTATTTAATATTATTTAAGCGATAAAATTAGATAATAAATTCAAATAGCACTTTATACATAACCTGAAACCTATCTCGCCATCCAAAAAACCATATTAAATGAATTTTCTCAGAGAAATGTTTCAAATAAAAGTTGTAGATCTGTGTATGTGTAGTTAATATAACAATTTTTAAAAAAATCATTGGAGCTGTTTAAGAGAATATCGCAAAAAAAAATGAAAACTCCATTGAATAAAGAGTGTGACTTCATCGAAAATTTGATGCGATTGTAATAAAAATTTGATATGATATCCTCTTACAAGAGTAAGAGAAAGTAAAAGTGAAAAAAAAAAATATCCACTTGATGATTCCGTTATGACTGAAAGAAAAATTTTTGTTTTTTTTTGGAAGGTTTATGATTGTTTTCCATATTTTATTATTGCTGAAGATTGCAGTTGATACAATATTGTTGCTAAGCCATTGTTATGGCATTTTTTTAACGCGGAGAAAGCTAGGACACCGTTTTACCAGCGGCACTTTCGAATACCATTTGTAAAAGATTTTTTTCAATAGCTTTTCAATAACAGTTTTTTTATTTATAATACGAAAATTTTTTTCCACTCCTGGAACAAAATTAACGCACCATTTGATGTCTGTTCTCTATATTCAAACAAAAACAAAAATACTATTTCTGTTCTGGTTAATACCTTTAAAGTGATTAGTTTCCGTTAGGCGACAAACTTTATTCACGATAAATCCCACATATTTTCATTTGTTTATTTATCTGTAATCGTTTCTTTATCATCTTTCGTTTATCGGATTTTTCTGCAGTCTATGCTCTCTTTCATTATATAGTGAGGCCCGCAATTTTTCATTCACTGTTTCTCATTCTTTTATTCTTTTTTGATTTTTTTTTTTTTTTTTAATTTACAATTCAACATCACATACAACGTCAGATGTCAAAAATAATGGATATCCTTCACACAACAATATTGTATACGTCTTCTTAGGCGCTTCACAGAGACAGGTTTGTACTTTAGAGAAGACCTAGACAGTGCCGCCTGTGGTCAACATCTGACAAGAGCGATCGATTTCTCAGGTTTTAGAAACTGAGGAATGGGAACGTAACAAGTGACAAACACTGTGGAACTTAATTTATGAAGTCAGAAATTTAACAATTTCTTTTCGAACTGTAAGAAGAAGACTCCGGGAAAGAAGATTTGGTCAATAGAATGTCTGTTAGAGGGCCGGCTGTCACTGTAGTAAGATTACGTTTTGCTCAGGAACGTCTAAATTAGATAGTCGGATACCCTTCTCAGATGAAACAAGTGTTGGCCTACAATCATTCGCGGTGTGTGTGCTCAAATCTGGAGAAGACAAGTAGACAAATACACATCCACTGTAATATTGTGACATGAATCTCCTTTCTAAGAAAAGTCGGAAATGTTCCGGGGTGGCATTAGTTGTGAAACGCTCACAGAATTAGTATGTTAAGATATTTAACTCAGGAGATCGTCAAATGGTGACTTTTGCTCCATTAATTGGGGACGACATTTGCCTCCAAGAAGTCCCGGACTTGAAGCCGACAGAGCATGTCTGGGACATGTTTTAGTACCGTTTAAGAGCTCGTTCTCCTTTTTACCTGACAATCTGAATGAATTGGGGAGAAACGATTGTAATTGAAGTGTGGGAGAATATTTCTCACAAAGAACAATTAAAAACCTCATTGCAGATAAAAGGCAACGATTGCAGGTAGTAATTAGTGCTAGAGGTAATAACAAGTTTTTCTAGATTAGATTCTAACGGGGGGATTGGCTCTTCAGCCTGCGCCACTGCGACACCCCATGGATCTATTGTGGCACCCCCCCTAGTTGGAGGCCCTTCCCCGATCCTGTCCTCTGCCGGACTGTGGAATTGGGGGGGCTCCCCCACTGGGGGTGGTCAATTAGAGCATCTGCCATCAGAGTACCCTCTCGAGTCCTGCTTGCCTTAAAAGACTTAATAGGTCCGAGAGGGGGCCTCGCCTGAAGCTTGCTGGCACCAGCTTCTCTTTACCAAAGAGGCGGTACCTTAGCCAGACCAGCCCCTCGCACTGACGTGCAGCGCCGTCTCCTCTTCTTCCTGACAGAACCTACACAGGCTATCCGTGGCCAGGCCCATGCGATGCATGTGCTTGTTAAGTCTACAATGGCCAGTGAGAACGCCAACTACTATCCTTATGGCCGCCCGGCCTAATTGGAGTAATTCCACAGTTAGCTTGGGCGAGTGGCTATGGATAAACGTTTTCGCCTGCCTCTGGCCTAACAAGTTCTTCTATGTTTTTATAGAAATGTAAACATAATTCTTTTATGAACTTTGGAAATTTAGGTTCCGGCCCTTCCATTTGTATAAATTTTCGAAAATGGTCGCGGTATTAGGTCAGGAAGTAATAAAAACTTGGTTTCCCTAAACTGCATGTGGTTTAATGTTCTTTTGCAACATGTAGTAACAGCTCTCATGATTAGCAAAAAAAAAAACAATTCAGTTATCTGTACGTATAAGTTAGGTATTAAAACTCCATACATATTGTAAATGTGCCCTATTGAAAATGGGGAACCCACTTTAAAGTCTAAATGCCAACCCATAAAATTGTGTGACGTCGAACAGACACACGGCAGACAGATTAGACAAGGAAATAATTAGTTTATTACGCCATAGATCCTAAAATAATGTGAAACATAAAGAAAACGTAAAATAGTGCAAAAAAAAAATCGCAGCACAGACAGACGTACGTTATTGATTTATCATTAGATAACATACATATAATTTAGAAACATATTTATCCAATCTTGCCAGAATATATCGCTTTTTTTAATTCATTTTCAATTTTTCTAAGTGTTTTTTAATTAAAAAGGACATTGCTAGATTAAAAAAATAAATAAATAAATAAATATTCATTAAAAAAAATTACAAATTAAACTTTGGTTTTAAAATTCAATCTTGTAAAGAAATAAAATGAAAAAGTAATATAAGCGACATGTTATAAGAAATTTATGTGATTACGAATAGCTGTTTCCCATTCACGCTTTCATAGTCTATTCTTTTTTTTTTTTGTCATCGCAGATTTTCTTCTTATTATGCTAAAAACCATAATGGAAAAAATGTTTTTCAAAAAATATAAATTTCCTTAAGAGATGTGTAGGTGTAGATGGGACATACACTTTCTTTGGGGGAGAGTGGAAGAGAACATGAATAATACATGCCTGTATAAATAATCACCACAATGCATGATTTTACATTAATTTGCACACATACAAACATATACACTGTACTCCTACATAAGCATGGTCATACAACCAAGTGTAATATAATAAATTTTCCCCTGTTTGTGTGACTGTTAGTTTCTCCTGCAAGTAGTGCTAATTTTTTTTTGTTTAATTTAAGACGCCTGTTCAACATTGGCGCCTGAAACCATCTCTATGCACTCTATACCGGCCTCTTGGCATTGTTTTCTCGTTACAAAAAAAAGCACTGTTCTTCACTGAACAGTAAAGTGTAGAGGCTGATGAGAAGAGAAAATCTAAAGGCACCACTGCTGGACTTGTACTTGGGACCTCAACTTTTTTTTTGTCAATTTATCGGTTAACCGGTAAATCGGTAAAGCGGTATACAATCCCTATCTTATAAAAAGATTATTTGACAGAAAACTGAGTGAGAAAGATGATTACTTCTTGAAATCTGTTGCTTGTTGTAACGCTTAGAGAATTATAAGTAGAACAGATGAAAATTCTTGATGCAGACTACTTGAGGCACATTAGCTGCTTTCTTCTTGAGAATGATTATTATGAGTGAATTATTCGAATTTTGATTTCTAACTGACTTAAGCTCTAAAACTGCCGAACTTAAATATGTACGCTTGTAGCTCCTCGTGTGAGCTAGAGGTAGTTCGTAGTGTCGAACTTACATTAAAGTTGTACAGAAGCATTACGTTGAAGTGAACTCTCTACACGAACTTGGTGAATTTGCTCTGACTATGGATGAAAATCCGAAACTGGTCAGGAACACTATGCTACAACGGATAAAATACCAGAGGGGATTGTTTATTCATTGCATTTTTTTTTTTTTTTTTTTATTTGTTCACTTTTAAGGTATGCCAACATCATTCATTGACGCCCAATGCACTGGCGGCTTTTGGAGGCAGCACTGTCCGACATGACCTGTCAGTGAGCTGTAGAAGCACCGAGGAAGAAAAAATATAAGAACAGCACACTGCACTCAAGTAAGGGGGAGTATGAAAGTATTTATTGTGTGAATGTGTGGGTCTTGGGGAGGCGTAGGTATGTGGCGACACCATCGCCCGCCCTTCGGGGCGCAAGCAGCCTCTGGATCTCTAGGTCGGGAGCCAGTCAATTCCTAGTCCCTCACATTACCCATCCTTTTCCTTTCCCCTTGCCGGGTTGCTGGCAAGTGTTCCTGGGTTACTGCACCTCTGTCCACTAGGCACTGGACAGGAATCAGTAGATGGAAGGTAACCATCGAGTGTGCGATCCGTCACACAATGCTTGTTGGCAGGCATTGTGTGCGATAAGTCACACCGTGTTTGTTGATGAGCATGAAATACTGAACTACGGGCGCAAGCGCCAATGTTCCAAGCCCAATTGCTTGCGATTGAGGTCGGACTCGTAGTGGTCGTGGTTTAACCAACAACTCCAATGACTTCGGTTATGAGTTGAGCGGGAGGAGACTCGCAATATAAAATTAACCCCGGTGCCAGCCCGTAGCTGGAAGTGCACTTGCTAGATGTGCGCGGTCCACCGGAGCCTGCTAGAGTGCCTTCTCTAGCTTCTGGTAGTGGGGTGTGACCACTATGTGGGATCACTCTGCGCGCTGGTTGAGCGTATCTCAACCTACCCTTAAATGGGTCAAGCGGGGGAGTGCCCGGGGAGGCACTTCTACCACGGTGAGGCCTTGAACATCCGCCCTCTTGTAAAACTACTCCGTGCTTGCACGGGGGGACTGGTATACCCCTTAAGGGGTAGGAACGGTCTTTAAAGAACCCGTAGTACCGTAAGGGAAAAGGAATGAGGAGGGAAGTAACTGCACTCAAGTCCGGAATCTTCGCATGGGAGTCCAGCGCGTTAAAGTTGAGCTAATCCTTTCCCATTTTTTTTAGAACATTATCGCGTCTATCAGAAATCGAGAAAGTGAAAATGAAATCTTAAGATATCTCAACATTTGACTGGACAAGGAACCATAAAAAACTAGACTTAAAATAATCTTCTACCATGTTTCAGATTTCACACTATACGTGTTAACAAATGCTCCAAACTGACGTTGCATATTTTGTACTGCTTACAAAATAAGGAACAATGGGCTAAATCTTTACCCAACTACGTACATAACGATCAATCTTAATAAAATTCAAAACTTCCCAGACAAAAAAAAACCCTGTCACCACTCCTTATTTCCGCTTTAGATGTCTTCAACAACACAATCCAAGATTTCTTCGTATACAATTTGATACCGTCATCCAATACTCAATGACTGGTAAAAAAAAAACCACCTCCAAGCGTCATTGATATTGTGGCGTTCCTGGATAGCAAAGATGGGTTACCGGATTCGTATTCATTATTTAATTGACAACATGTATATTTTTCCTTATTGTACACCAGTCTTTCTATTATGTAATATTTTTCATTGTTTTATATATATAAATTTTACAAAACATGTATATATAAATATAGAAAATAGCGATTCAGAGAAGGATGTCCCATTTCCGACTGGCATATGTAGTAATTAAAATAGGCGAACAAATAAAAGAATCAATAAAAACCATTCTTTAAAAATGTCCATATCATATTACAATTAATATGAGAAATATTATTCTCTCTAATTAAAATACAAAGAAAGAAAAAATATATATCATTCAAAAATAATAATTGGCAAAAATAATAATCCATATATTTCTTATATGAAATTTAAATAAATCTGAATAAATTATGAAATCAATATTATGTATAAAAAAAAAAAAAAAGGTCTTATTTTATATGAAAAAACAAAAAAATTCAGATATTTTTCTTACTCAAAGCTAGTCCAGTGAAAAGACCTAATATTGTCCAAGATAAACAGATGGCCAGTCTCATAGGTATTGAAGTTAAAATATTGTATTCAACAAAAAATTAAAATAAAATAAAAAATGATAAAAATGTAATAACTGGAAACTTTTTAGAACTGAATAATATTATTTTGGCACAGAATATATTTTTGATTATTCTGAAGAAAAAAAAAATATATTTATTTTAAGGAATTTTGCCTTAAAAAAAAAAAAATCGACAAAACTGAAGGCAATATAAATCCAAATATTAGTGTTTTTTTTTTTTAATGATTTTTACTCCTAGTAAGAGGAAGTATTGTAATCGTGTCAAATATGCGATATCGAGTTTTCACCGGAAATATCCGTTTTGAGGTCCCCTGAGTCCAAAAAAGTGGTTTTTAGCAAATGGTCTGTGTGTGTGTGTGTGTGTGTGTGTGTATGTGAAACAGCATTGCTCAAAAACAAAAAACCGTACAAAATTGAAACTTGATATTCCGTTTAGGTATCACCATGGGATCTGACAATACGTTACCTGTAAAAATTCCTCAACCGGAAGTACCACTTTACTAGTTTTTTTTTTTTTTTTTTTTTTTCTTTTTGCGTTTTTCTCAAAAATGGCTCCGACGATTTTCTTTAAACTTTGTATATCGACTAGACATACAAAGAGCTACAATTTTTATTTTAAATATTTCTCTGGAAAAATTCATTTAAGGGCAGTTATGAGGGAGGGACGGGGTTAGGTTTTCATCTAAAGTGCTATTTGAGTTTATTAGACAATTCTGCCATCTAAATAATGTTAATTAGAATTGAATATGTTGTTGAAATTCCAAGTTTGAAAAAATCAGATAACCGGAAGTGCGTTTAATTTACCACTTTTCCAAATGATTTTTTTTCACTATTTCGCGATTTTCTCAAAAATGGCTTCGACGATTTTCTTGAAACATCGTATATAAACTAAACATACAAAGATCTACAACTTTTATTTAAAACATTTCTCTGGGATAATTTATTTAAGGGCACTTTTTGGGGAGGGGTGGGGTTATGTTTTTTCTCTAAAGTGCTATCATAGTTGATTATACAATTCTATCATCTAAAGAAAATTCATTAGAAATAAATAGATGGCTTTCCGTGAAGCAGGCTACCACGGAAAATGTCTCTGATATAAAGTTTATCAATTATAATTTTGAGAACTGGAATAAGAGAAAGTTGTGTGAGTGTTTCACACCAGATTTTTTTCTCTTGATATCTATCTCATAATCTTTGTATATTTTGCATTGTAGTTAGTTAGCAAGCAAACAGCAAACTGGTGAATAATTGCTTGAATATTTTTAAACCTTTATTTCCACGTGATTTTCATTTAATCTTCATTAATGGATAAACTTCATATTTTTATCGAATGACATTGAAATAATGAGGTTTGAAATACAGCTGCACTGAATTCATCTTTCAATTGAAAATTTCAAATCTAATAAGTTCTTAATGGTACATAATAAATCATGAAACCATGTAATATATTTGTTATATCTGAGATTAAAAGGAAACCTAAAGGGAGATAATTATATATTTAAATATATAAAAGAACAAATTATTACTCAAATAAAGGGACGACAGAAACACAACCTACTTATTATTGAGAAATTTCAGATAGACGTCTTTCCTTTTTTTTAGTTTATATTATCTATATAATAACAAAACCGCCTATAATTAATTATTACCACAAAAGCGCCTATAATTTTTTTTTAAAAAAACTGTTTCAAATAAAACCATTTACATCGGTGTAATTTAGTAATCCATGTTAAAAAACCAAAACGTTATAATAGTTTCCGAAACAATCCCAAAAAAAATCCAACAACTTATCCTGAAAAGACGCACTTCCCGTTAACCTATCTTCTAAAAATTTGGAATTTCTACGAATGGTTGTATAAAAAAAAAAAAAAAAAACCTATGGCGCAACAGCCCATGAAGGACCAAGGCTTGCCAAACGGCGATTTGAATAGGGGGGCATGTGGTAAGCACGCCACAGTTCCCAAGCCGTTTATAGTTCAGGCCTTCGCTACCTAGGGCGCTACTAACTGTAGCTTCCCACTTTTTACCACGACGTTGGGTCAACACCGATGTTGTTCTCACGGGAATCGAACCCTGAATTCTCGCACAAAAGGCGAGTGCGCTAGCCACTAGACCAACGCGTGAAGACTATCAATGATTTTACTGTGTTTTAATATTATATTAAAGTTAAAACCATACATTGTACCAAAGTACTTGTGAGGAAAGCTTAACGCTACTGTTCACAAAATCCACAATTTTTCGGGGAAAATATTTCAAATTAAAGTGATAGTTATATTTATGAGCTGACAGAGTACGACGTTTCAACAATATTGTTGGAGCCATTTTCAAGAAAATCACGAATAACTGAAAAAAAAAAAAAATTCATTTCCGGTTGATTTTGTCCGAAATCTTCGTGTTTCTCATCATAGGAGCCTATGCGCTCACAGTCCCGTGATTGGTAGTGCTGCTCGAAAGCCAGCAGAGCACTAAGAAGGCTCCGAGGAGCACAATAGATCTTTCAAGTCGTAGTGCGTATCCCTTAAAAAAAGTAAAGAAAGAAAGAAAAGAAGGCAACAATGTAATAATTACAGATAAAAAAAAGCAACATGAAGTGGATCCAATACTGACACAGAATTAGGCAGACATCAGTGACGAAACGTAAGGCTCATGTTTCGCTCATTTTATAAGACCTTTATCTTAATAGTAAGAACAATGTATCGCAAATTATTCTCCATATTCATGTAATGGTGCAATATTTACTTTCTCTTATTATGTAAGAGGGTTGTATTCTGATTCTTGTCAAATTTGCCGAATTTGAAATACATGATTTGTGGTTCTCTGAATGTGAAAATATGTTTTTGGAGCGCGAGAGGGGGGGGGGATAGTCAGCGTGAGTGTAGGTGTGTGAAGAAAAAATATGTTAAACACGAAAAAACTTGATATTCCATTTTAGATACTATCCCCACCACTTGTCACAACAAATTTTTGGTCCAAATCATCAACTTCGACAGAATTACGACTTTGCTATATGTAATCGGAAGTTGGTGTGTGTGTGTGCGCGAGAACAAAATTTGTTAGTTCTTACCGAACATCAAACTTGTTGGTTCTTGTGTCAGTTGCTAGTTGATGGCTTATTAAAAGACAGCGCTGCTATCAAACACCAACACTACTAGTAGAGCAGTTTAGTGGGAAACCTAAATTTACAAGTCAACCAATCACAATCATCTAATTACTCCGGAAAATTATTTCAAATAAAAATTAATGGTTACTCAAACAAATATACAAACATACTCGTATTTATTATTGCATATATTATATTGCAGCTAATAAGAGATTAGAGAAGCTAAAAGAGATTAAACTTTATCTTCTTTTTTTATCCCAGAAATGAGAAAAAGTCCAGAAATTCCCAGTTTTGAGAAAATCCCAGTAATTTTAGCAAAATATTGTAGTAAAGTTCTGAATTAAAAAGATTTTCTTCTTCAATGCTCGAATTCTAACAACGCATTTAATCGATCTTATTAAAAAAAACACCATAATATTATATAAAAAGTATTTCATTTAACTTTAGAAATTTAAAATGGTAACACCATAGAGTACACAGGTGTTTTTCAAAGTTAACAATTTAGAAATATATTTCAGATAGTTAGTTAAAAACGTTTTAAATTGGTGATAAAATAAGATCTTTCAATTAATTGTTTTTATTTGATTTATTTACTATTTAGTATGGGGTAAAAGGTTCAAATCAATTTTATTACAATTAATTAATTTCATTTCAATATATTCAATAGAAAACCGTTTTTTTTATAGAATGTTTGGCAGCCAAACAGTCTGAATAAATATATACATTTACTAGATATTTTAGCTTCTTTAGAATAGCACATTAAGAGACAATCGTAAAAGATAATTATTGAGAAAATCTTAATTGTTCTTAATGTTTAGTAAAAAAAAAAATTGGTAATTATATGGTTTTTGTTAATTAGTTGATGTATTTGGACCAAAATTTTATTACCAGATGCGCTGCTGCTCTACCTAAAACGGAATATCAAGTTTTTTGAGCTTCGTGTGACATTTCTTGTTTGAGATATTTTATTTATACACTAATAATTCTCAAAAAAAATCAGAACTGATTTTTTTTTTAAACTACGAATTTTTTTTTAGTATATATAATTATTAATAATGTATAGAATATAAGTACCATGCGTAGAATATAAGATCGGAATGGGCTAAAAGTTGGGAAAAACGAGGCCGGACTAGGGGATCGTGGTTCACGGATAGATCCAAAATGGCCTGAGGAACTGGAGCCGGAATATATGGAGTTAAACCGGAAGTACTCATTGAGAGGCCCCTTGGTGGATACTCACGGTAGTCCAGGCTGAAATTTATACTATAAAGATCTGTGCTGAGAAGAACTTACGTATAGGCCCTAGGAATAGGGAGATATGCATCTTTTCGGACAGCCAGGCGGCAGTGAAGGCTCTTGAGGCATTCAGAATTACTTCTTCCCTAGCCAGGGAGTGTAGAGACTCCCTGGAGGCGCTTGACCGGCACAATAAAGTGCGGCTGGCCAGGAATGGATCAACTGGCCAGTAATGGTGCGAACATCCCTTTCTGTGGGCCGGAACCTGTTCTGGGGATAGCCAAAAGTATAGCGAGGGCGTCTCTAAGAGTATGGATTCGGAGAGAACATAATCGTCACTGGAGGAGGCTAAGTACTAGAGCAAAACATGGCAAAATCGTTATGCCAAAGCTGTGTAAAAGAAGAACCAGAGAGATACCTGGGTCTAAGCAGGTATTAGATTTGTCTGCAAGCACGGTAGGATTAAGAAACATCTGCACAAGGTGGGAATATTTGATTCGGAGCCCTTGTGTAGACTGTGTCAGGAGGAGGAGGAGGAGGAGGAGACGGCCACTCACCTGTTGTTTGATTGCATCGCAATCGGCAGAGTGAGGTACGAGATCTTTGGGTCTAAGCAGATATCAGATTTCTCTGATAACGGGCCTGTTTACTGGGCATGGTAGATTCAAGAAACATCTGCACAAGATGGGATTAGTGGATGTAGAGCCCTTGTGCAGACTGTGTCAGAAAGAGGAGGAGACGGCCTCTCAACTGCTGTTTGATTGCATCGCAATCGGCAGAGTGAGGTACGAGATCTTTGGCACGTTGAGACCGGAGAAATTCGTACTTCAAGAAGGACCGGTGGGGAAGGTCCTGGACCTCATGAAGAGGGAAGGATTCCTCTACTAGATATTAAGGGGTTGGCACAATAAGCCCCAATAGGTAGGCTGCAGTGCCTGGGTTTGAGCACCCCCCCCCCCTGTGTCATTCTATTCTAGTCTATTCTATTCTTGTATAGAATATAGACGATAACATCTATAATTAATGAATATGTCACTTTAAGAGGAAAAGCCTAACGTCACTTTTCCACCCAAAATTCTCGTAAAATGAATTTCCCTCGAAAAATATTTCAACTAAAAGTTATAGCACCCAATACGTGTAATTGGTATACAACGTTTAAAGATCCTTGGTATACAACCTCAGGTTACCCTTGAAACATGTATTTCCGGTAAAAACATGAAATCGAAAATTTGACATAATTACAGTAACCTAGGGATAAGAGAATGTAAAAAAAAAAAAAATATATCTATAATACGTAGTATAAACATTTAAAAATGTGACAAAATTGTCTGTGTAGTTGTTTTTACTTTCTCTTACTCCTAGTGATTATGGCAAATTTTCTACATCGAGTTTTCACTGGAAATATCCGTTTTGAGGTCCCCTGAGTCCAAAAAAGTGGCAATTGGTCTGTGTATGAGTGTGTGTGTGAACAGCATAGCTCAAAAACGATAAATCCGTAGAAAGTTCAAACCTGATATTCCGTTTAGGAATCACCATGGGGATCTGACAGTATGTTATCTGTGAAAATTCCTCAACCGGAAGTGCCACTTTAGTAGCGTTTTGTTTACTTTTTTGCGATTTTTTACTAAAAATGGCTGAGACGATTTTCTTGAAACTTGGTACACCAAGTACACATACAAAGAGCTACAACATTTATTTGAAACATTTAGCCGAGAAAATTCATTTAAGAGCAGTTTTGGGGGGAAGAGTGGGATTAGGTTTTCCTTTAATGCTATTTCAGTTTATTATACAGTTATTTCGAATAAATAATATTAATTAAAATTAAATATGCTGTTTGAATTCCGAGTTTGAAAAAAATCGGATGACCGGAAGTGTGTTTTTACTGAATTGTTTTTTTTTCAGTTTTCTGGTATTTTCTCGAAAACGGCTCCAACGATTTTCTTTAAAGTAGTTATGATGTGTACTATATACATAATAAAGAGCTACAACTTTTATTTGAACATTTCTCCTGATAATGTCATTTAAGTGGGCTTTTAGGGGAGGGGAGGGGTTATGTTTTTCTCTAAAGTGCTATCATAGTTGATTACACAATTCCACCATCCAAACAAAATTAATTTAGAAATCAATAGATGGCCAAAATTCCAAGTTTCTAGAAAATTAGTAAACCGAAAGTTCGCTTTTACTATACAGTTTTTCAGTTTTCGACGAATTTCGACGAACGCTGACGAATTTCATTAAATGTAGTACACTAACTGTAAAATTTGTCAATTTCAATTTTGAAAACTGAAGTAAGAAAAAGGTATGAGTGTTTTACACCAGATTTTGTGTGTTAATTAATTGACCTAGTATTTTTGATAAGAAAGAATGTGGAGCCTTGAAATTAACAGCACCCTCAAGAGGCATGATATACTTTATAGAAAATAGCCCCTAAGTGTACCTGGGGCGGCTTCTCTACTAATTATCTGGTTAAATGAATTATCTACATATAATGGAGCACATTCTATATGGAGAAGCACTTATACTATAACCTCTCACATATATTCACCTCCATTAATTTCTTAATAATAACAGAACAGGGCATTCACAATTTTGTCCTTTCTCTAAAATAATGACACCTTTCACTTTGAAAATGGTGTGTCCTTTCACTCATTGCACAATAATATAAATTGTTGCGTTTATTTCAACTTATCCAGAAATATTTGCCAGAAATGCCAATTTTCATGATCTCTGCTTACGAAAAAAATTTTAGCGCATTTACTGTGAGTGTATTAGGTTTACCAAGCGTCCTATTTTGGTAGGACTTGTCCTACAATAATAAGTTTTCGTCCTCCGTCCTATCGCCTATCAAAAAAAAGTTAAAAAGACCTACTATGTCAGTAAATCGTTCTAAAACAAAAACAAAAAACGACATGAATACAAAAACAGGTGTTGCTTCTAGTTCTGAAAATTTTGAACCACTCAAAAACCCTTTTTGGTTGGATGTTTGAAATGTTCAACCGTTTAAAAAGTGTTATTTCTTTATCTATAAAGAAAACTTTGTTAACTCGTTGGCTTTATAGTTTTATCGATGTATTCAAAAACTGGATAAAGAATCTAATTACAAGGGTCAATTACAATAAGCAACGGAGGAAGTTGCAACTTCAATCGGTCCGTCCACTTCGTTGCTCTATCTATTTTAAACTGTTCTACCCATTTTTTAAACATTCCATCGGTTTAAACAATTATTTCCGTACACTTTCAACATTCTTTCGTGGATTTCACTACCTTTGATACCCTCAGCAAATAGAAATCTAATCACTGAGCGTTGTTCTTCCCAGGTGCAATGGTCCAGCGGACTCGCCATTGTTAACTGAATACATTTCAGGTTATGCTTACCAAATACTCTCGAACAGCTGATAAGAAACTAAGTACAAGGATGCCAACCTGACGCACTGAAACTATGGTATTGATTTGATTAAACAAACCGTTTCTGAACTACAGCGATTAGTCTCGTTAGTTATTGAATGACCTTCGTATGTTAATCAAAATAATCTCAATTATAAATGATATTTTTAATAGGTAAAGCTCGGAGATGACGCACATTTCAAAGTTATGCCCTGTATCAAAATATAAGAGATATATTAAAGAGGTAATGCTTATAAAACATATGTCAACTACTATTATCTACAAAAAAATGTTATTTTTCAAAATAAAGACATTCTCATTTCTTGCAGAAACAAAATATAAATACACTACATTTGGCCGTCTCTCCTACTATGGTAGGAGAGATGACGCACCATAGGTAGGAGACCGCTCCTCTGTGAAGGTAACATGACTGATCGATGAGAAACTTGGTAAACACTATGTCTACGAGTCCAACTTTAACGACAGCTGGAAATCTTTCATTTCAGTTGCAATTAATATAGTATATAAAAAAATAAAATAATTTACTAAGCGTTATGAAACTTCACGTTATGAAAACACACGCTGATGTGTATGAATGTTCCTAGAACACAGAAGAACACACAAAATAACTGAAGAATTTTGCAATATGTTCGCTTTTGATCGTTCTACTCCTCGACTAACTTCCTTGACGCCACGTGGTGGCAAACAAGAGAAGTAGAGCCTGCGTCTTCTCTCCTACCGCGTCATCTCTCGTAGCTTTACCCTATATTAAAAATTAAATTGGAAACGCATTTTGTTCCACTAACACTAACAAGTCTCCGATGTTCATAATACCATATTGGAAAAAGTATGTAAAGAATTTAAAAAATATGCTTGAATAATAATATAATGCAGTAGAATATTTAAATATATGGACTGCAGAGATTTCGCATTTTTGAGTATATATCACTTTCCCAAATTTCCTTCCTGGGCAAGGCAATTCAATTTGTGCATGGCAAAAAAAAAAAAAAATAATAATAATAGTTGATGACAAAAAGTGAGTTTTAACAATAAAGTAACTTCAAAAACTTTATGTTACACCTCGAAAATAATTTCGAAATATGTACATATATACGTATATCATGTTTATATAATATTTGTAGACAGTATACGAAGTTTAAGGAAAATCTTTGGAGCCTTTTACGAGAACATCGTGAATAACGGAAGAAAGAAAGAAAGAAAGAAAACCATTCACTAAAGAGTCACACTTCCTGTTGATGGATTTCGATTGGAAACCTGAGTATGAGATGTGCCAAGCTTAAAGCTTCCGGTGATTTTTCAATTCAAACATACATACATACAGACACACACTTATATATATAATACAGACCATTTGCTGAAAACAATTTTTTCATACTCATAGACCTCAAAACATTTCCGATGAAAATATTGACACGACCGCACGCAATACTTCCTGTTACCAAGGTGTTAGAGTAAAGTAAAGAAATATTTTATGGAGGCCCAAATATTTCTCATAATTAACCCCTAAACTAAAATCTGCTACTGCTATAAACAGTAATATTTTTTGTTTTTTTTTCCAATTCTATATTAAATATCTTGAAATTGGTGCGTCGGTTTGGTATTCTAGGGTCACTAACTCTGTGATCTTGAGGCATCTTTCTGCAATTCAGCGCTCAATTTTATTATTAATGGGCAGGTTTAGTAGAACGACATCAACTGAGGCTCTTCAAGTTCTCACGGGCTGTCTCCCTATGGATCTGGAAGTCGTGAGGTCCGCGGCCAGATATTTTCTGAGAAAGCGTAGGAACTTTTCCTTTGCTGGCATAACGGTGGAGGCGTTAACTATTCAGGCGGGGAGTAGTGATTTTGAGCACTGGAGATTCCAACAGGAAAGTATAAAAATAGATGACGATTTACGGGAGAAATGGAAAGCTCGTTGGGCGTCTTCGAATAAGGGCAGGACAACTTTTCGCTTTGTTCCTGATAATGCTGGAGACAGGAGAATGGTTCCCTCAGAGTTTTCTTACGCTGTAGCGCGATTGGTGACAGGGCATGGTCTTTTGAATGGAAAGTGGTACGATATGGGGCTTGTGGATGATTTTCGGTGTCACTGTGGAGAGCGTGAGTCCGCGGAGCATATAATCTTCGACTGCCGTTTGTATGATGACTTGAGATTGCAAATGCTGGGAAAGATTGGATTTCATGTGGGACTAAATAGTGAAAATCTTGGTCTGTTATTGGAGAATAAGTTTGCTTATGAAGCTTATAGTAAATTTGCGTCCGCGGCATTATCCAGAAGGGTCAAGAATAGCTGGGTAGAGTAGGCGGAGTGAATGTGGGTTGATTGCATTATTTATTTATAGTTGTGTGTGTGGTATGAATGCGGTAGGGTTAGGGTGTAGGATTAGTGTATTCGTATAATAGATATATTAGGCTAGTTTAGTTGTGCCTCCCCTGGAATATCGAGTACAGGAGAACAGTTTTGTTTTGTAAATAGTTTGAGATGTAAATATTGTGAATGGGAAATGAAATGAATAGTTACAGGCCAGTGGATTAGAAATATATTAATCGTTTACGAAGTATTTGGACCTTTTACTCAATATTTACTTAATATTTGATCTTTTACGGAACAGTGGATAGTTTAGGAATTCCTATTGGATAAAATTTTTGCCTACGCGTCTATAGATTTGTATTATAAGTTAGCTGTACTGTGTACGGGCAGGGATGAGCGCGAGCTCCGGTACTGCCCTCTAGTGGGATTATTAAACAATAAAAAATAAATAAAAAAATTAAATATCTTAACTTGATTCAGCATCTGCAAAATTCTTTAAGTCAAGAGTTTTGTCAGATTATTAACGACACTATTAATTCAACGTAATTATTCACTACCTTGCTACAACTACTTGCTGCTACTAAACTAACCACATTGTAATAAAGGTACAATAAAGAGGGTTGTTACATGCGCCCAAGTTTTGCCTACATTGTTTCACGTGTAAACCGCAACTTAATTATAAAGCTCACAGGTTTTGAATTCAAAGTTGAAATAATATTATTTCATAATTCTTTTTCATAAATTAGATGTTCCTTGTCTCTTTTGTTCTCTAAGTAACTATTTATTGAAAGCACTTAATGAAAAAAAAAAAAATCTGGTGTGAAACACTCACACAACTTTCTCTTACTCCAGTTCTCAAAATTATAATTGACAAATTTTATAGTTTGTGTACCAATGAAATTCGTCGAAAACTGAAAAAACTGTTCAGTAAAAGCGCACTTCCGGTTTACTAATTTTCTTGAAACTCAGAATTTTAGGCCATCTATTTATTTCTAATTAATTTTGTTTGGATGATAGAATTGTTATAATCAACTATGAGAGCACTTTAGAGAAAAATATAACCCCACCCCTCCCATAAAAGTGACCTTAATTAAATTTTCCCAGAGAAATGTTTTAAATAAAAGTTATAGATTATTGTATGTTTAGCTTATATAAGAAGTTTCAAGAAAATCGTTGGAGCCATTTTTGAGAAAACCGCGAAAAAGTGAAAAAAAAAAAAAAAAAAAATCATTTAGTAAAGTGGCAAAGTAAACGCACTTCCGCTTATCCGATTTTTTTCAAACTCAGAATTTCAACAACATATTTAATTTTAATTAACATTATTTAGATGATAGAATTGTCTAATAAACTGAAATAACACTTTAGATAAAAACCTAACCCCACCCATTCCCATAAGTGCCCTTAAATGAATTTTCCCAGAGAAATGTTTTCAAATAAAAGTTGCAGCTCTTTGTATGTGCAGTTAATATACCAGGTTTAAAGAAAATCGACGGAGCCGTTTTCGTGAAAATCGCATAAAAGTAAAAAAAAAAACAACAAGTGAAGTGGTATTTCCGGTTGAAGAATTTTGACAGATAACATAGGGTCAGATCCCATGATGATACCTAAACAGAATATCAAGTTTCAACTTTCTACGGTTTTTCGTTTTTGAGCTATGCTGTTCACATATTTCTACGTTTTTTCGTTTTTGAGCTATGCTGTTCACATACATACACACACACACACAGACCATTTGCTAAAAACCACTTTTTTGGACTCAGGGGACCTCAAAACGGATATTTCCGGTGAAAACACGATATCGAAAATTTGACACGATTACAATACTTCCTCTTACTAGGAGTAAGAGAAAGTAAAAAAAAAAAACAAAAAAAAAATCTCAAAACTATATACATCTATGTTACAATGATTAATTAACCAAGACAATTATATGACTCTTCACAATCTCTAACCTCTTTTTAACTAAATTCTGTCCCTACTTTTATATAGATTATGGAAATCTATCTTCGGACAAACTGCTGTATTCCTTGCTGATATCATCATTTTATTTAAAGGCAAAGAATTCTTAAATGTCTACTTGTTATTTTCTGTAAATTCTTAAACCATGGATAATAAACCCGCTGATTGGAGCAAAGGGTAATCAGCTAGTATTATGTGGGTGTTATGTGTAGGTAAATGTCTACGGCTAAACTCCGGCAAGTAATTAAATTTTTCACTTTTTCAATTTTTGAATTGTGAGATCCGTATATTGTCCTCTTGAAAAGTATACTCTTCGATTTCTCTAGCAGCTATATTTTTCCAATAAAGCTTAAAAGCAATGCATCTGCCATTTCGCACTTAATATTACTTTATTTCAAAGTAACCATAATTTCGTAAATAGCTAGACGAATAATTGATTACCCCTGTGTAGAATAAATATAACGATTTTTATTTTCTTTTACTGTTCGTAAACTGGAAGAATTATTGTAATCGTCTCAAATTTTTGGAACTGAATTTTTACTGGAAATACGTACATATTTTGAGGTCCCTTAAATTTAGAAAAAAATGTTTTTAGCGAATGGTCTGCACTTGTGTGTGTGTGTGTGTTTGTATGTGTGTGTGTGTGTGTGTGTGTGCAAATAAAATATCTCAAACTGAGGAAATTATAGGAAGGTTAAATTTACCATTACGTCACTTTCTCCTCCCTACATCTATCACATAGGTTTCGGTTAAAATCCGACCAACCAAAAATTCAACATACTGAGTTTTTTTTGTTTTCAGTTTTTGCGTTTTACTCGAAAACGGTTCCAATTATTTTCTATATACTTCGTATACTCTCCAAACATAATGATGCCTATCACTTTTATTTGAAACATTTTTCGGGAATAACTTATTTTAGGGTGGATTCTGCGGGAGACCTCTCAATTAGGTTAAAATTAAATCTTGCTTCCAGTGGTCTCAAAATATCAGTAACTTGAAACATTTTATTTTTTTTTTTATTCATCCATATATTTGATTATACTACGTTTTTTGAAGGAGATTTACTTAATAATTAATTATCCATACTATCTTACTATTATATTTATTTATTTATATCAGAGCAAAAAAAACACTATGTCAGCCGTGGGCTGCTGAGAAATAGTTACTGACAAGAAAGGATAAAATACGAGCTGAATGATCGTAAGTTAGTATAGATAACGAAATATGTTGTTGAACAATTATAGATATAGATATTGTAGATATTTTTAGATATTATAGATATTTTTTGATGTCTGTTTTTTGAGGACATACAAAAAAGAAGTTAATTAATTAATTAAGACATGTTGAGAAAATAAAATGTTAATGACAAGTATACGTTACATTAATGTTAGATAACCCACTTTTATAACTTTTCAATGTTATATTTATAAAAGTCTTTATTTAGGCTAGTTTAGACTTTTTATATTTAGGCATGTAAAGAACCTATATTTAAGTATACATGCGTGCATGGATGGTGTGTGGGTGAATTATGAAAGGTGAAATTTGGAATGGTATGTGTAATTATCAAACAACTTACATATATAGATTAATTGTTCAGCAACATATTTTATCTATACTAACTTACGATCATTCATCTCGTATTTTATCATTTCTTGTCAGTGACTATTTCTCAGCAGTCCACGGCTGAGTGTTATATCGCTCTATTATAAATAAATAAATAAATAAAATAGTAAGATAGTATGGGAAATTAATTATTAAGTAAATCTCCTACAAAAAAACATAGTTTAAGTAACACATCCCCACGTGTTGGATGTTTCTATTTTTAAAGGGTACAATATGCCCCTTTTGAAGAATGAAACATGTGTTTTCCGGCTCAGGTACCAACATCCCTCTTAACCTAGTTAGATCCTAACAAAAACATTTTTAAAATCAGTGTATCAACTAAATTTCCTCTGGGGTCCCTAAACAACCCCGTGACTGGTGGAAAGCTTAGGCGATTCCAGTCGCGAGGTTGGAGCAAACCCGAGCGTCCACGCCGCAGGGACTGGGCAACGTGCTTTGCACGGCTAATCGGGCTCTGGCGGCAGACACCACTGCGGAGCTACACAACATTTACTCTGCATCCGCCGTGGTAACACGCTCACTTACTCACACCACAGACACACTAGCGATCTCACGCCGCCCTGACGGGGCCCATATTTTTGGGCCTCCGAAAACAGGTCTTTACTTCAGAGAGTCTATTTGGACATTGGAGGACCTGGGGCGGATGTGGGGGAGCGGCTTACACGCTGGAGATTCGTCCAGGTACCTGTAGTGTAGGGACCTGGTGAGGAAACAGCAAACACCATACAGCTCAACACCACATTCACACATATTTCACCAACACTATACCACCCCCCTTTTTCAAAAATTAAAAATGAAAGGACAAATAAATAAAGGCCCTCAGTCCGTGGCAAATGAGGGTGCGAAAATCACCACGAAGGTCTCCGGTGTTGTTGAGGAACAAGGCACACCGGCAGTCATGGCTACTTGTTCCACCAATAAAGATGTTGTAGGTGAGTTTAGTGGGGGCGCATCCTCGAGGCAGGAAACTGCCGGGAACCTCCCGGCTTCTCCTTTGAGAGGCCTGGAGAGGGGTGCCTCCACAGAGAGTTTAAATAAGAGTATCGAGGAGCTTTTGCTGGCCTCCCCTGGTCGAAGCGAGGGGAGCGCTGAAAGGCGGACCCCGAGTGAGACCAAAACAAGGGAATCCAGCAAAAAGAGAAAGAAGAAGAAGAAGAAGGGTGCGGAGGAGACGCCAGAAAGCGTCCCCGAGGCTAAACGCCCGAAAGTGGAGAAGGCCAAGAAGCCACAAGTCGCCGTGGTCAGAGCAGATGGTGAAGTGATGACCGAGGACGACGCGGAGTACGTCAGAGCACAACTTGTGGGTGCTCTGGATGATACTGGGAGTAGGAAGGGCACCCCCGATGAAGGTTGGTGGCCACAATTTGAGGAGTCCGGCGTGGTAGGTGAGGGCATGTTCCTTATCACTTGCGGCGATGAGAGGACCAGGGCATGGACAGCCAGGCAGGCTATCACACCCAGAGGTGACATCCAGTATGTTATGTTGGAGGGAGAGGACATCCCAAAGATGATTAGGGTATCAGTTTGGGTGCCAGGCAAGAGGTGTCCGTTGGAGAGATTCCTGGAACGCTTAGCAGGGCAAAATCCTGGTTTGCGGACCGATCTTTGGAGAGTGCTCAGCTCCTTTGAGAAAGACAAAGGTATGTGGATGGTTTTCTTTATAGATCCCCATTCACTCCAGATTCTAGAAGAGAAGGAGTGGAGGCCCTATTATGAGCTGACACGGATTACCTTTAAAAGGAAGGAGGAGAGACAACGAGGCCAGTCTGGCAAGGAGGAGAGTGAGGGACAGTAATAATGTTCTGTGTGTATCAATATAATACACACAGGAGCAGAGAAGTCGTAGCGGAGATGGCTGAAGTCATAAGGGATACACCCTTAATGGTAGGTTTAATTCAGGAGCCCTATACCATCCGAGGCAGTGTGGTCGGATGGGGTGGTATGGGGTTGAGAACATTTTATGATTGTGGAGTAGATAGGCCCAGGACCTGCGTCCTGGTGTCTAAGCATATGGAGTGTTCAATGTTAAGAGAGTTTTGTTCTAGAGACCTGACGGTAGTTTCGATTAGGATTAGGATTAGGAGTAGGCAGACTGGTTTTGGCATCGGCCTACCTACCCTATGATTCAGAGGAGCCACCACCTGGTCAGGATGTGGAGCGTTTGGTGGAGTGGTGTGAAAAGGAGAACCTGCCATTGCTGGTCGGATTCGATGCCAACTCACACAACACGCTGTGGGGAAGCAGCGATACCAACCGGCGTGGGGTGACACTGGCGGAGTTTTTGGTAAGTAGAAACCTTTTTCTTCTAAATAGAGGTAAGAAACCTACCTTTGTTATTAGGAACAGGGAAGAAGTTATAGATATAACGGCGGCTTCCAGGCAATTTCTGTCCTGGATGACAGGTTGGGAGGTTATGGATGACTGGACGTTGTCTGATCATAGAGGTATTAGAATCACCCTGCGTCTTGGGATGGGAGAGGTGAAGAAGTTTCGAAATCCGAGGAGAACGGACTGGGGCAGTTTTGCCTCGGCCTTGGGAAATGATAGGTTAGGTCCGGGTAGACCGCCGGTTGAGGGGGAAGACCTGGATCAGAGAGTGAGGGAAGAGCTTATGAGACTTCATGCCCTGAGCATGAGGTATTGCACAGGAAGGTCCAGTGGTGGACGGCCCGACTAACTGCCTTAAATAGACAGATGAGGCGGCTAAGGAGAAAGGCTAGGGGGAGTAATGCGGAGGAGGATTGGGAACGGTTCGTTGAGACCAAGCGAGAGTATAAAAGGGAGATTCGGAGAACGAAGAGAGACTCTTTGAGGACCTTCTGCGAAAGCTTGGAGGGGGAACAGGAGGTAAACCGGGTCTTCAGGTTTTTAGGCAAGAGCGGGGAGATGTCGTTGGACAGCTTTAGGAGGCCTGACGGACAGATCACCTATAACCATAATGAGGTGTTACGGGTGATGCTGGATAGACATCTACCGGATAATGTGGAGTATGTGGGAGAGTGCGCGGATGTTTCACCCGTTGTACAGGGAGTGAATTTACAGGGTAAGGAGTTGGCAAGTAAAGTGGTTACTTTAAGGAGGGCGAGTTGGGTATTCGCTACCTTTAGTAAATTCAAGTCGCCAGGTATGGATGGTCTGTACCCGGTGCTGATTCAGGAGAGTTGGAACATGTTCGGTAGTACATGGGTAGAGATACTGAGAGATAGTTCGGGCTATATCCCTCGGGCTTGGAGAGTTAGTAGGGTCGCGTTCATTCCCAAACCGGGAAAGTTGGACTATTTAGACCCTAAAGCTTATAGGCCAATCAGCCTGGCGTCCTTCATGTTGAAGGGCTTAGAGAGGCTGGTGGACCTTTTCTTAATGGAGGATTGCGATATAAAGAGTACCTTCCATGGGAATCAGCATGCCTACTTGGCGGGAAGGTCAACGGAGACTGCGCTCCATAATTTGGTGGGGAGAATTGAACGTACGTTGGAGTCTAAAGAGTACGTTGCAGAGTGGGGATGCTTCTTCGATATGGAGGGGGCTTTCGACGCGTGGCCCATGATAGGATCAGAGTGTTATTGGAGGAGAGGGGCGTGAATGAGACCCTGTTTAGATGGATAGGCAACCTCCTAACTTCGAGGATTGTCTATTCTCGTTTGGGAGTTGCGGAGAGAAGGGTGAAAGCCAGTAGGGGCTTTCTCCAAGGTGGGAGTTTCACCTCACTTGTGGTGCCTCATCGTTGATGAGCTACTTTGGGAGATGAACCGTAGGGGATTTTACCTGCAGATGTATTCCGATGATGGGGTAATCTTAATCACAGGGAAGCATCTGAGTGTGGTGAGTGACTTGATGCAGTCGGCGTTATCTTACATGGAGCAGTGGTGTAGGAACTATGGCTTGTCCGTTAACCCGGACAAAAGTTCTTTAGTTCTATTTACTAGGAAGAGGAAATTGGAAGGGTTTAGGAGACCTAGGCTCTTCGGTAAGGAATTGCAAATTAGCAATGAGGTTAAATATTTGGGGGTCCTCAGCAACAATAAGTTGAATTGGCGGGCCCACATTGAGCATGTCTGTGAGAAGGGGCAGAAGGTTTTCTGGCAGTGTAGGAGATTAGCGGGTAAGACCTGGGGAGTTAATCCCCGAGATGTTCATTGGATTTATGAAAAGTTGGTGAAGCCAAGG
>JAAEAF010001962.1:231982-242577 GCA_011037195.1 Triatoma infestans | reverse complement strand
CATAATTCGCTAGTTCTCCCTCCCTCTCATTCCCACTCTATCACTCGCTAGTTCTCTCTCTCTCTCAATCTCTCTCGTCACTAGCTAGTTCTCTCTCTCTCCCATTCCCACTCCAGCACTCGCTAGTTCTCGCTCTCCCTCAATCACAATCCATCACCCGCTTGTTCTCTCTCTCTCTCTCAATCACAATCCGTCACTCGCTAGTTCTCCCTCTCTCTCAATCTCTGTCGTCACCCGCTAGTTCTCCCTCTCTCTCAATCTCTCTCGTCACTCGCGAGTTCTCGTTCTCCATCAATGCCACTCCATAATTCGCTAGTTCTCTCTCTCTCTCAATCACAATCCATCACCCGCTTGTCACTCTGTCTCTCTCTCAATGCCAATATGTCACTCGCTAGTGCTCTCTCTCTCTCATTCCCACTCTATCACTCGCAAGTTCTTCCTTTCCCTCAATCCCACTCCATAATTCCCATGTTCTCCCTCTCTCTCAATCACCCGCTTCTACTCTCTCTTAACAATTCCAAACCATCACCCCGCTAGTACTGCTCTCTCTCTCTCTTCTCAATGTCCCACTACCGTGACGCGCTAGTTCTACGCCTTCTCTCCATTCACAATCAATCACCCGCTCTTCACTCTCTCTCTCTCAATTCCAATCCATCACCCACTTGCTCTCTCTCTCTCTCTCAATCCCACTCCATCACTCGCTAGTTCTCTCTCTCTCATTCCCACTCCATCACTCGCGAGATCTCTCTCTCTCTCTCTCTCATTCCCACTCCATCACTCGCTAGTTCTCTATCTCTCTCATTCCCACTGCATAACTCGCTAGTTCTCTCTCTCTCTCATTCCCACTCCATAGCTAGCTACTTCTCCCTCACTCCCAATCACTATCCATCACCCGCTTGATCTCTCTCTCTCTCTCAATCCCAATCCGTCACTTGATAGTTCTCCCTCTCTCTCAATCTCTCTCGTCACTCGCTAGTTCCCGCTCTCTCTCATTCCCACTCCATAACTCGCTAGTTCACCCTCTCTCCCAATCACAATCCATCACCCGCTTGGTTCTCTCTCTCTCTCTCTCAATCACAATCCGTCACTTGCTAGTTCTCCCTCTCTCTCAATCTCTGTCGTCACTCGCTATTTCTCTCTCTCTCTCATTCCCTCTCAATCACTCGCTAGTTCTCCCTCTCCCTCTATCCCACTCCTTAATTCGCTAGTTCTCCCTCTCTCAATCCCACTCCGTCACTCGCTAATTCTACATCTCTCTCAATCACAATACATCACCCGCTTGTTCTCTCTCTCTCTCAATTGTAAACCATCACCCGCTAGTTCTCTCTCTCTCTCTCAATCCCACTCCGTCGCTCGCTAGTTTTCCCTCTCTGTCAATCGCAATCCATTACCCGCTTGTTCTCTCTCTCTCTCAATCCCACTCGATCACTCGCTAGTTCTCTATCTCTCTCATTCCCACTGCATCACTCGCTAGTTCCCGCTCTCCCTCAGCCCCGCTTCATAACTCGCTAGTTCACCCTCTCTCCCAATCACAATCCATCACCCGCTTGTTCTCTCTCTCTCTCTCAATCACAATCCATCACCCGCTTGTTCTCTCTCTCTCAATCACAATTCGTTACTCGCTAGTTCTCCCTCTCTCTCAATCTCTCTCTCAGTGAAGAAGGCTCTTCCACATTTTAGAACATTCTAACACCAACCTGGAAGTGAAGACACATGAACTCAGCGCCTTCAGCGCAGCTTGGCTGTCCGTGCAGATACATATACCTTTTACATTAGTGTTACATACCCTCTCATCCAAGATACAAGAAAGTATTGCATAAACCTCAGTCTGAAAGACTGTGGTTGATTCAACTCGAGATACTGCCAAATGTTTTCCGGTCTCAAAATGGACCACAGCTCCAGATGTACCATCTATTATGGAATCGTCCGTGTTACACCGGACGTAATTATCAGATATCACCAGACGGACACAATCTTGACCAATCTTCCCCAGAAGGTAACCAAACTCTGTAAGAGTGGTCGAAAACAAAAGTCTTTAACATTCTGTCAGAAGGAAAACCTGTAATAGGAACCTTCAAAAGCATCTTGCGATGAATGGTAGAATGACATTTCGCTTACCCTGCCAAAAACCTGCCTGTTTAATTCTATAATAGGCTTTCATTGCCATAGTTTTCACCTCTAACAAGAGCTGTGTGATTCCCAATAAAGTCTCCATTGCAGCTTTTGCCATGGTCCGTATCGCACCGGTGACCGCCAAACAAACCAATCGTTGAATATCCTCAAGCACCAGTCTAGCGGATCTTATTTCAATGCGACGCCACCACACCACAGCCGCATATAAAAACCTAGGTTTAATAACCATACCATAAATCCCGAACTTCATCTTGGGAGTAATCCCCCAATTTTTACCTACAATTCTTCGACATTGCCAAAAGGAAATAATTGCCTTTTGATGCTGTGTCTTAACATGTTCCGACCAGTTTAATTTACTGTCAAGAACCACTCCAAGAAACTTCACCGATATGCAAATCTGAACAGAAGTTCCTAATAACCTAGGAGGTTTTAATCCTACGATCTTCCTCCTATTGGTAAATAAAATCACCTGTGTCTTACCGGGTTTAATTGAAAGACCCTTATCCTGAGTCCAGTCATATACCATATTGAGGGCACTTTGCATTAAGTCTGAGATAGTAGTCAGACATCGCTCCAGCAATAAAATAACACCATCATCGTCATAAGCCTGTACATAGGATCCCGATTAATTCATCCTGGTTAACAGTTCATCGATAACAGCGCACCATAGCTTTGGTGAGAGACAACCACCTTGAAGACACCCTCTCCCCGCTCCCACAACCACAGTGTGCATACCTATAAAGACCTCGATAACTCTAATCCTTAAATAAATACCTATCCAGTTAATTAGAACAGGTTTTATAACTTTTCGATCTAGGGAATCTTCAAGATCATCGAACGATACTCTGTCAAATGCCTCTCAACATCAAAGAAACACCCTAAAGCATATCCCTTTGTCTCTAGAGCAGATTCTATCCTACCTAGTAGACAATGCAAAGCAGTCTCGGTTGATTTTCCTGCTGTATAAGCATGTTGATTTGGATGGAGTGGATGATCCTTCAAAGGGCCATCAGTAATGTACCCTATCCACCAATTAGGAGTGACATAAGACTAATAGGTTTAAATGCCTTAGGGTCAGAATAGTCACTTCTTCTAGGCTTAGGAATAAACCCTAACTTCCCTCCATAATGTTGGCACATAACCAAACATTATACAACCTTTAAAAATCCTTAATAACATTCGTCAGTGCTGCCCCACCATTTTGTAACTGACAGGGTAAACTTCATCATGTCCAGGTGACTTAAATCGTGAGAAACTTTGCACTACCCAAACCACTCTATCCACAGAAACTACCTCGCTCACAGTAGCCAGGTCACTAGGTTCCAGCTTCCTCTCACCGACCGCTGTCGAAGCAGTGCTGTTTATGTTCATGTTGTCCGGTAAATGGCTATAAGCAAGAGCTGTAATGTCTCCTCCTGTAAAGGAACCGTCAGGATATCTTAAAGCATCCACCTGACAGACCTTATCCTTACCAAGAATCCATACCATCCAAGATGTCTCTTGAGTCGAATTTAGATCCTAGCAAAAGCATCTCCAAGAGTTTCTCTTAGCTTTCCTTAAAGCATATTTATACGCTTTTTTAAGACTATTGTAACTATCCCATGATTCCGAACAATCGGTGAGGACAGCCGTCCTGTAAGAGCCCCTAGAATTAGAATTAGAATGATGCAGGGGGGGACTAAAACCCAGGCACCGCAGCCTCCCATTGAGGCTTATTGTGCCAATCCCTCGAAACCTAGTAGTGAAAGCCCCCCTCTTCATGAGGTCCAGAACCTTCCCACACAGTCTCTTCTTGGCGTACGATTTCCTCCGGTGCTCCAATGTGCCGAAGATCTCGTACCGCAATCGCTATATTGCCAAGCCAAATCAAACAGCAGGTTGAGTTCCCTGGTGGGCCGTCTCCTCCTCCTACCCGACACAGTCTACACAGGACTCTATATACAACAACCCCCACCTTGCTGAAGATGTTTCTGAACCTAAATGCCCCCCAGATAAAAAGGCCACATCTATCAGGAAATCTGATACTCCCTGCTTAGGACCAACCTGGCTATGTCTATGGTTCCTTCTGCTACACAGATGCTGGCACTACATTTTGCCCCCAGATGTGTTGATCCAAGTATTAGCCCTCCAGCTGATGGATTGATTGCCTGTGCCCGTCTCGTAGCCAGGTGTCTTGCTCGAGTAGACGCTATTTATCGACACATACTTTTGGCTACCCCTAGAGCAGGTTCCGGCCCACAGAAGGGAGTATTCGTTCCCTTCCTGGCCAGCTGGTCGGCTATTTCGTTACCTGTAATCCCCTTATGCCCCGGCACCCAACCAGCCGAACTTTGCTGTGCCAGGATAATGCCTCCAGGGAGTCTCTACACTCTCTGACCAGGGGGGAGGTGATTCTGAATGCCCCTAGTGCTTTCAGTGCAGCCTGGCTGTCCGAGAAGATGCATATCTCCCTATTCCTAGAGCCCATATTCAGGTTCTCCTCAGCACAGATCTTTATTGCATAAACTTCAGCCTGGAAAACCGTGGAGTATCCACCGAGGGACCTCGCAATGCGTACCTCTGGCTTAACTCCATATTTCCGGCTCCAGTTCCGCAGGCCATTTTGGACCCATCCGTGAACCAGGATCCCTCAGTCTGGCCCCGTTTTTCCCAAGTTTTAGCCCACTCCGAACGTGACATTAATATCACTCTAATGGGGAGCTCAAAGTGGAATATTGGACAGCACTCCTCCCCAGCCAATTAAAGATAGGACCAGGGTCAACCTTCTGAGTAATGTCCAAGTGCTTGGCTAGGGAGCTTCTTTGCTTCCATTGGCCATTGTTCATTTCTGTACGCGCTAGCCCTCGCCTCCGCTTGTATCAAAAGATGCAGCGGAGGCAACCCCAGCAGTACCTCCAATGCTGCCGTTGGGGCACTACAAAATGCCCCCGAAATGAGTATGCACGCCAGTCTTTGAACCCCAGAGAGGTTCTTGCTCGCACCTTGCTGTTCCGTTTTGGAGTCCAACATGATCTCCAAATATTTCACCTGACCAGACACCTCTAGCGTTCTTCCGAAGAAGTTCAAAGTGCTAAAACATTCCACATTCCTTCTTCTGGTAAATGGAACCAAAGTGGCCTTAGAGGGGTTGACCATCAGGTCCTCCACCACTCCCAGGCCTCCTGTAGCAGCTCACTGACAACAGTCTCGTGTCTGCCCCTGACCACGACCACCACATCGTCCGCGTAACCAAGGACAGAACACCCCCTGCCATCAAGCTCCACCAGCAGCTCGACTACAACCATGCACCACAGAAGGGAAGACAAACCCCCCCTGAGGGCATCCCCTTGTAGCCGTAGTTTCAAGCGTCACCTCATAAAGGCTAGCTATGATTCTTCTAGTATTGAGCACGCTGCCAATCCACCTAGTAATGGTCCGATTTACCCTGTGCCTTTCCAGTGCTAGCGTAATGGAGCTGTAGGTCGTGTTGCTCAAGGCACTCTCTATGTCCAGAATCACCGGCACAGCCACTTCCCTGCCATATACTGCCGCCTCTAATTCTTCTACAAGGGAGTGGAGGGCCGTTTCGCAGGATTTACCCCTCTGATAGGCCTACTGATTAGACTGCAGGGGCCGCAATTGAAGCACCGTCCCCCTGATATGCAAATCTACCAGTTTCTCCAACACTTTTATCATAAATGAGGAAAGGCTGATCGGTCTAAAGTCCTTGGCCTGGGTATGAGTTCTCTTCCCAGGCTTCGGAATAAAGACAACTCTTACAGGCCTCCATGCCAAAGGGACATGGTTGAGGGCCACACTTGCCCTCATTACCCTGCAAAGAATAGGAGTATTACTTCCCTGCTGTAATAAAGCGGGAAGGATGCCATCAGGACCCGGCGACTTGTAGGGCTTAAAGTGATGTATAGCCCACTTAATCTTGTTATATGTGACGCATTCTTTAGCCGCGGTCCAATCCCCCCATTTGTGATTCATCCCGCGGAACTACCCTCGTCACCCTCGAGCCAGGAAAGTGCACCTGAACCATATACAAGGTATCCCTTCCCGCCTCTGTAAAGTCGCCATCAGGTTTCCGGATTGTTCCCAGCGGATTTGCCCTTGACAGTATTCTGTGAAGCCTGGCCCCTTCGGAGGTCGTTTCTACCTCCTCGCACAGCCTTCTCCACGAGTTCCTTTTAGCTTTCCTGATAGCTAAATTATAAGAGGTTAGAGCCTCACGGTACTCCTTCCCTGTTCCCTTTCTCTTCGCCGCGTTGAACAGCCTTCTCGCTCTCGCGCGGAGGCCTGCCAGCTGGTTATTCCTGGTGGATGTTCGCACCACTTCCGCGCAGTTGTCCCTGAAAGCATCCAAGATTACTCGCTGCAGTTGATCCGGAGCGTCCTCGATGTCATCCAGGGTCTTAAAGGAGCGTTTGACTGAACCCATGTTATGGCTGAGATCCCGCCTATACGAGTCCCAGCCTGTTCGCCTGGGATTCCTGAAGGACGATGTATGCCTGCAGGTAGCGAGGATATCAAACCTAATATATATGTGGTCCGACAGTGAGGGTTCCTGGGACACATGCCAGTCTCTCACCAGGGTGGCAATAAAGTTAGTCTCTAAGGTCAGATCTATCACCTCTCTGCGATTGATGTTGCAGAAAGTTGGAGTTTCTCCTTCAGTCATTATGAATAACTTGTTAGACAAAATAAATTCAAGGAGTGACTTACCTCCGTTATTGGTGTCCGTGCTACCCCACACAGTATTGTGTGAGTAGTATCGCAGCCAATTATGCGCTACAGACCGTGTCCCCTACACCAGGTGACCAGCTTCCGCATCTTCTCTGACGGCGGCGGCGCTGGTGAATCGTATGGAAGATAAGTGGAGGCCAGCACTATCTCCCTGGTCCCCTCTTCCGCGCGTAGCTTTATTCTCATTGCAGTCTGGTCCCTAGAACAAAAGTCCATAAGCAGCAACGAGATTATTTCTTTCCTGATGTAAATACAAATCCTGGGATTTGCCAGGCTACGATCATAAATTATCTTACCTGTTGCCTCTCCAAGCCCCGCAACTCTCCCTCGGACCAGCCAGGGCTCCTGGATAAGGGCGATGGAGATGTTTTCTCTAACGAGATACCTGGACAGGGCCGACGATGCTGCCCTACTGAGAAGGAGGTTTATTTGAAGTATCCTCCATCGGAATGTGGGGACCTTCGCCTTCCTGTCCATCTTCCTTGGGCTTGGATATAACCCGGAACCTGACGAGATCCATCCCGAGGAAAGCCTCGAGCCCAGATCTCCTCAGTCTCTCCAGGGTCTGATCTGCCACGTCAAAGACCAGGGTTTGCCCCTGAGTCTCCACTCTTCTACTAATAAGTCTCCAGTCCGCCGTCTCCAAGGCCTCATTTCGAATGCGGAGCTTGTCCAAGACGACCGCTGGAGACGCCTCCCTTAGGGAGCCAGATACCCATACGGATACCTTAGCCGACCTAAGTATATCTCTGGCGAGCCCAACCCTCAGCCTACCCCCCAACCTAGAGAGAGGGGACCACTTGCTCCAGCCAGAGACGCATAGCCTCATTGTGGCAAACATCAACGAGTACGCCCCCGGAGCAGTAGCACTCCCTAAACTGGGGCCTGCTCTCGCCAACTATGCTGGCGACGATCTCGGCTTGTATCTGCTCCGCCTGACTTTCTGACAGCCGGTTGCTAGGATATGCCTCGCGAACGATACGATGCGAGCTAAGGGCATCCCTGAAGAACACGATGGAACCTCGTCAGGACCCCTTGCCTCTTACTCTCCCTTTCAGACATGCCCGGATCGATGCTTGGCGTGCTCACTTCGACCATACCCGCTTGGGAGTCCGCAGGGATGCAGGGAGGGCCACCTGTACCACCCTCCCCGCAGTCCCGCCGGCACTGCCCCGGGCGGACCAAGTCCCAGCCACGCCAGCTCTCACCAGTTGCTTGGAAGAGGCCCTCCCCCGCTGCATCCTCTTCCACATACAATTAGGAATCCAATCGCTCCCTCCAGCAGCCGCCCTGCGCCTCGCCTCTTGCTGGGCTCCACTTGGCCTTTTGGGAGTGATTTTAATGCCCCCAATTCTTGTAGACACTTCCCCGAGGGGGTCCGCCGGAGAAGAGCCTGGACAACCAGACCCTCCAGCCACCACTCTCTCACAACTCCCTTCAACCGGGGCGGTCTGATTGCCCCCCCTAGTTCCGATCATGGCTGGTGTTCCTTCCCTAGACCCTAGAGAAATGAGCGAGCCTTTATCCTCGCCCCTTTTTCTTAAGTTTTTATTTTCATTTTTGTCGTTCGCTCATGTTGGTCCCACGAGTGCTGAGGAATTAAACGGTCGCCTGAAGCAGAGCCTCTTACGACAGGAAGGCTACATTACAATGGGGTGTCGCCCGGTTCCCCAAGGTGACCGTTACCGCACATATGTTTAAACACTCTGTACGCATCCAACTTGGGAGGACAAGTCTTTTCGATGAAGACTTAATGTGTTCATGTAGAAAAGGAGCCTCTCTTTCCAATTCAGTAATATCACCAAGAGCACTTGACTGGATAGTCACTCTATCTCCTAGAAGTCTATAAGAATTCCAATCCACCTTTCTGGGGTTTCTATAGGTAGCCATGGTGATTGGATCAATCCCTAGACTAAATCTAATAATCCTGTGTTCAGAAATAGAAGCTTCCGAACTTACCCTCCAATCTCTAATCAGTTTACTAATATTCCTAGAAGCAAGAACAATATCAATAACTTGTCTTCTAATCCCGGTTAAAAGTGGGTTCAGAACCTCTATTTATAACATCCAGCTCAGTACCCATCAAGAAGCCCATGACAACAGCACTAACCCCTAGTATTGCTGTCGCTGCTGCCCCAGACAACATGATGTGCATTTGCAGCACATCCTATAATTACAGGTGTGTTGCTGGACCAAATCTACTGATTCCTGAGGAGGAGGAGAGGGGTGATCACAGGAGAAATAGGCCGAGGCCAGCACCATATCAGGACATCGGCCACCAATCCCCAGAGCAACCTTCATCGCCGCCAAATCCCTAGAGCAAAACTGTCTAAGCAGAACGGCGCTGAAATCTCTACTAACGCAAATACATGCTCTAGGAGTGCCCTCGACAACCGCAACAAACAGCCTGCCATTGACCGCACTCAAACCTCGAACCAATCTTTTATAAGCATAGGGGGTTCTTGGATAAGTGTAAAATATGTATGCAACCCAGCAATAGAGCGGCACAAATTAGCCGTTGCATCTTTGCTGTGCTGCAAGTTAACCTGAACCATTTCTACCCGGTCAATCACAGTGATAAGTCAAATGGAAAAATGTAACTTCTGACATACGGTATTGTCAGCAGGCAGGAACAAAAATAAATAAATAATAATAAAATAAAAAGTAAATATTAATAAATAAATAAATAAATAATAAAAATATATAAATAAATAAATAAAAATAAAAATACCTGCCTTACATATCTCTCCTTTTTCTTTTGACCACGTTTCAGAAATCGCCGTAGGGGGACAAGTCCTCCGCGGCTCCTCCTGACACGTTCTCCTCCAGAAGCAAGCCTTCCCTGCCTCTCGATATTTTTCCAGATCCCCACTCATTAGTGCATTCAGAAGCTGGTCACCTGTCTCTGGATGTACAGAGGAATCGTCCCCCACCACCGGTGGCCTCATCCTCTAAGGGGCGCCCGGTTGACGTATTTGAAGTTACAAACATATATTAAATAAAATCCAGAGCTCTCCATCCTCCAGAGCTCTCCATCCTCCACGGAGCCTCAAATTTGGGACGCTTTGAAGAAGCGCCTGAGCTACCACAGAGATATAGTGCCAAGGGATTGCAGGCCAAGGCCCACAATACCCGGGAACTCACCCATGCGAACTTTACGCTAGGCGATTGACCAGAGCTGGGTTATGCTCTGTCCGCCTGTTTAGCGGAGTCAGGAACCAAAGTGGTGTGTTGGACTGCAAGGCACGCTAAGGGAACTTGCCTCCAGCGAGAACTTGCGTCCTCAACCACCAGAACTTCCCTCCCCCACGACACAGGTATCCACACACGGCAAACATGTGGTGGCACCAGCACGTGCCACTGGCGTGTAAGAATGTAATTGTTTAGGTGTACGATGTCAAGGCGTTTAGGTGTAAGTGATGCAGCATGAACCCCGCACATAGACTCCGCAGCAAAGGAGTTTACTGCAAGAGATCCAGGCCGCGCGACCCGAACAGAGGGCAGGAAAGTTCCTACCAACTCACACTCCAGGCGGGGCACCGCTGCATGTGTTAGTCTGTAATTGTAGCTAAGGTACGTGGGAGCGCTAAGTTTCCTAATGGCCCGAAGGCTACCCTCTGCATTCGTCCACCCTTTTAGCCATCCGCGCTTCCACCAAAGTAGATATTACCAGAGCCGCGGACGCGCAGGTTGGACTTGAATGAGGTTCCGCGGCAGCATATCTGTCTCTAGAA
>JAAEAF010001962.1:174518-231894 GCA_011037195.1 Triatoma infestans | reverse complement strand
AATTGTAGCTGAGGTACGTGGGAGCGCTAAGTTCCCAAATAGCCCGAAGGCTACCCTCTGCGTTCGTCCACCTTTCTAGCCATCCGCGCTTCCACAAAAGTAGAGCGCAAATGTTGGTTGGACTTGAATGAGGTTCCGGGACAGGATATCTGTCTCTAGAAACATAGGGAAGTTTCACCCTACGTGAGTAATAATACTCCCTCAAACCATTATGGCTCCTAAACTGTAGTTGCTCCTTCTGTTCGGTCGTCCTATAAATCTTGCTCTTTTAGACATGCCTCTGCCAGCATACTTTCCGAGACCGTGTGTTACTTTTATCCTTCAACTTCCTCTTTTCCTATTTCGCTATCCACCTTCCACTGAAATGCCATTCTATGGGAATGTTTCTAAGACACTTTGGAAGGCTGGAAGATACTAGAGGGCAGTAACGTTAAACTACCATCTATGTAACAATAAAGCTTCATTTCAGTTTTTTATATAGTTCTTTGTTGTTATTAGCTCAATGATAGCTCCCTGGACTCCCTGGTTTGAGTCCAGCAGTGCTGCTCTTAGATTTTATCTTCCTAGGAATCTTTACAGTTCATTGTCAGGTGATGAGCAGTATTGTGTTCGTAACGAGAAGTTACGAACACAATACTGTTAGAAGTTAGAAGTTTGTCTGGGGAGGGGGAAAGGGACGCCACCATCAATGCAATCACATTCACGGTCCCAAATTTTAGATTTGATGTTGACAATTGTTCCAGAGAGTACGTAAAATATGTTTTTAGCAAACAGACTGTGTGGGTGGTCTGTGTGTTAATAAAATATCTCAAAAACGAAATTTCGCTGAAAGCTCAAACTTCATACTCCATTTACATACTATCAACGTAACTGCCACAAAGTATTGGGGTAAAATTCATCAACCGGATGTGCAAATTAGTGACTTTTTTCCACTTTTTCGCGATTTCCTTAAAAACGGCTCCAACGATTTTCTTTAAACTTCCTTTTCTATCTATAAATACTTTTATTTGAAACATTTCCTCCGGAAAATTTATTTTTGGGGTTCTAAGAAACAGTAGCGCTATGCTATTGTTTAAAGTAGCACTTCAATACAATGTATGGTTTTTTACCATCTACATGATATTAATATATACATTAGAAGCATTGATAGAATTCCAAATTTGAAAAAAATCGGTTGACGACAATCGGTTACAGAATAGAGGTTTTTGAAATTTCCTCGGAAACGGCTACGATTATCTTAAAACTTGGAATGTTCACCGCACAGATACAATTCTGTAACTTTTATTAAAAGATCTTTCTGGAAAAACTGGTATTATGGAAGTGGTGGGGGGACCGGTCAATTAGGTTAAGGTTTAAACTGCTGCTACAAGCTTTAGTTGTGACGGGGGAGGGGGATGCTCTCATACTAGATTCACAGATGATGACCCCTAGCATCTTGTTGACGGCAATCCCATTTCAGCGCTTGTTAACATTATTGTTTTAAAGGAAATTTTTCCATTAAATTGAAGTATTGCAGTAAGTCAAAGTCAAGGAACTGTAATCACCCAGCTCATTATCAATATTCTTTATCTTCTCCGCTGTTATACAAGACGTCTGTGGCATCTAGTTATGAATTGGACCAGCCTCTTTAGAGAATATCTCTGCTTCGAACATCTGAAGTCAACATTTGCAATTTATATCATACCCAGTTCATAGTCTTATTAAGTGGTGTAAGTTAGTCAGTACTAATGGAGAATCCATAAATTTTCCAGGTGTAACGACGCTGAAGAGCCTCATAGCAATATGGGCGAAACGTCGGTTTCTAGCAAACCACTGACGCGATCTAACCCGGAAACTGAAGTGCTTTTCATTTTAATAATTGTAATTTAGTTATAATTTTTGTAATTAATGTTTTTTTTTGTTTAATTTTTCCGAAGTAGTTTAATAGTTGTGTATTTAGGTTCTTGGCGGTAATTTTAGCTGAGCTCATTTCTATTGTTTTTGGACTTCAAAAAGAATAGTTTGCCTAAATATTGCAATTGCAATAGTTTTTTTTTTGCTTTTTTAGTAATATAAAAAAATTAGGTTATTTCTTGACCTCAACATATTATTCTACAATTGACGAGAAAAGTTTCATCTTGTTGGGGGCGTGGTTATGTGGAAGTGGTCAATTTGACCAATACTAGCTTTCTGATTGGTCGACAAGTACACTCCTACCTTTCACACTTTCACTAATTTATTTGATTGGTTAATTATTTATCAGAAATATAGTTTAGACTTTGTTTACTAATTTTTGACCCATATTTTATAAATTATCAAGTTATGTAGTAAAAATTTTCTATCAGAAAAGTACAAAATATTATTTCTGTTTTAATATTTAAACAGCAATTTATTTATATCATTGATGAAGAAAAAGTCAAAGATTGTGTTCATTTTTTAAAAAAAAGAAGGTAAACGAGAGGACTGTGTCAATGTTACGCAAAAGCAAGTTTGCCAATATTGATTGATTTATTTTTGTGCGCTACTTTCCAAACAAAATTCTCAGTTTATGGGTTTTAATGTTCTCAAAATCTGTGCATTCAGAAGGAAAATTAGTTGTTAAAAATTAGTTGCAATGTGTTTCTGGAAGGTTTTTGGTAGTTCCATCCTGGTATATTATCTAGGATACAGGCTTCTACACGGAGGTTATATAAATATTTGTCTATGGCTGGATGAGGAGACGTTTTTAATGGAGATTAAAGAGCTAATCCTCTCTTATCTTTGTTGGCATCGGAGGCAATAAGGAGAATGGACGTATCAATACGGTATAGTTCAGATTGTAGATATGCGAGCATGCGGAAGTGAGCAACTACTATAAGAAGTGGTCAATTAGAGCAGATTGTTGCTTTAACCTTCCACATGATTTGTTATTATTTGACTCGGTTGCATAGAATGAGAAAAATTGAATATATTATGCATTCATATGGTCATAGATCTGGAATTCCAGCAACAATGTGTGTGGGGATAAGGGAGTATTTTCTGTAAGTCCGTTTGATCGTTCAATTACACCATAATGAACTGGAATCCACTGAATGGCGTCTTTCTTTACTTTAAGAGACCTTGTTTATATTCTCATATGCCAGAAAAGTTAAATTTATTTAAAAGCGGAAGGAAACAAGGTAACGGACTTTGCAGTTAATGAGATATTCCTTTCTTGATTTGATGAAGCTGCTTAAGCTACTGATGCGGTGGATCTGCCAGGAACTATTTAGGTGTGTGAAGATATTCTAGTGCTGGATGTCTATCTTAAGAGTTATGATTCATGCGCTTAATATTGAATCCTAAAAGGAAGTCTTGAAAACGCCTTTTTAAAAATTACTATATATGAAATTGAACTAACGGCTAGTAAACGTGGGTGAGGAGGCATAAAAAGTGGCGTCAACGAAGTGACTCCTTTTGCTGGTCCGATATGAACCAGCTGTCATCATTCCAACACATGCAACTTCAACATAACTGACCACAGCGCTGCTATTAGATTCAGTCATTATCTGTACTGTTCCCCCATCCTTCTAAAACTAATCTCCTTCTAGTTTCCTACACGGTAGTGGTAGTAGCAATGTACAAGTGTATACAATAAACAAGATTTATATCTCTGTTTTCTAATAGTGGCAGATGTTAAGTAGTTAATAATGTGAGATTTCCTGGGAAGATGTGAAATTCCCTGGATCGTTGTGATGAGTAGTTCTAAACTTGATTGGCGCACTGCATCCACTTACCGCATAACTCAATTTTTCTACCCGGAGATCTGTCTATTTATTGCCCACTTTAAAGGTGCCTGAAAATAATTTCATATTTTTAATGAATGTGGCTGAATGTAAAATAAATAATTTTTCTGTGGAATCTTCTGGTCCATTATTCCACTAAAACAGCGGCTAAAATTGCACATTTAATTTCCAGAGATTAAACAATTTTAAATATGTGAAAACCTATCATAATTTTGTTTAACTTTAACTTAATGTTAGATTATCTTTTTTTACAGGGCATAGTTTCTGCGACCTGAAAGATTGATTATAGCCTCCGAAGCTTTCTTTAGTGTATGGCCGGCTTCCAGGCAGTGTTAACTCGTTACAAAAAACAGTCTCATCACCGGGCAGAAGGCTCCTAGGAAGAGAAATCTAAGCGCAGCAATGCTAGACTCGAATCCGGTGCCTCCGCGTGGAAGTCCAGCGCTAAGCTACTCCCTCCCCCTAATCTAATGTTCTAAAATCTTTTTACGTTCAGGTAACCTTCCCCTTTCCAAAAGTTCCCTCGGAAGTTAGCATACGAGTTTTACCCTTGATATCCTTGATTAAGTAGTTTCATCTGTTGTAGACAATAACAATAATAATATTTTAAACGAGATTAAATCCTTTAAAAACTCCTATTCAGTTCTTACACCCATTTGTGTTCATGTGGACAAATCTGAACTTTAATGAATAAAAATGACGCTTCACTCTCTTATCAAATAAATTTATTAATTTTTATTAAACTGTTTTTTTCATGTGGTAGCAATAACAGCAACCTGTAATCAACCTGCCATATACATTAATGGCAATAACAATATTAAACCAATTTTAAAAATCAACCATCAAATAACAATCAAAATTTTATCTTTTCGATCAATTCTCACTTTGGATGCACCTTGCTTGCAGTGAGTGGGCCAGGTATCACGAAATCTTATCTGAATAATCTCGATTCTCTGGCAGTGCTCTGGACTGGGTAAAATTCCTGATCGTCCAGGCATAATCGAATCTCTAGTAACGGTGTCGCCTACTCCTAATTTGATAGCTGGACGTTAAGCTCCTCCTAAAAAAAAAGGCATTCCTACTTTACTTATCTACTGACGATATAAACAGGATTTCTGCCTGTTCAGACTTATCAAGCCAACATCTGCCATTTTTATCAATCCCATTTCCAAGAATAAGATCCATTTCCATTTTAAGATCGTATTTTCCAACTTATGTTTGCATTACCTAGCTTGTCTATCCGAGCAATACGAAGCTTCAGCTGGCTGCAATTTTTCGTTTTTGAGGTATTTTGTTTACAATCACATTCAGCAGTTGACAACAGGTCATGTAAAGACCATTCGCTAAGAATTTTCTTATTTTTTTTTTCGTCTTCATGGTTATTACCGGATGTAAACACATTTTCAAAAATCTAATGCGATCGCAATATTTCATCTTACTTCAATAAGAGAAAGTAAAAACCTTTTCAAGAAAAGTTTGAAGATAACGGACTTTTTTTTTTCTGCGAGACTTTTTGCTGATAACATGTTTAGAGGGAAAAATAGCTCGGTGAACAAGTTGTATGAGTGTTTTAGTTTTTCGCTATATACAGTGTTGACAACTATTTGAAAGCGAGGAAATAGCGCCCCATATGGATGTGTTGGCAGCAATGCAGTAACAGACGTACACACAGCGACATCACTGTGTACTTGTAAATACAAAGAGTTCAGTGCTGCTCTCTATAGAAAATATTTCTGTGGCAGTTTCCAACAACACACTGATACAATCTAGTTAGATGTTTAGAACAAGGTCACACACACACGCACACACTTCCAGGCTGGTTGCCTCGCCAGATCACGCTCTCTCACTTGTGCCGCACGCCGCCTCACTTCACCGGCCCATCCACGTCCACCTCACTTTACGCTCCGTATTGTCTTTATACAAAAACAAAACCAAGTATGTTCGCATTAAATAACAAAATAAAACAGTTTTTTCTGTATTTTGTGAATTCTGATGGCAAATACACTAGACTAAAAAAGTTTTTGATGCCTGTTTATTTGTTTCGATAAAAACTAACAAGAATTTATGTTCCATACAATTTTTACTTTCTCTTAATAAGTTAAAGTAACGATTATTGCATTCCTAAAAAAATTTCTTAATGAAACTAGATTGGAAAAACTTTTTTTGAAGTCTCTTGAGTATGAAACAAGAGATTCCAAACAAGCAAGTTTGTGTGTTCTGTAGCTGCTCTGTCCATTCATTTTAAAATTCCATATTCGTAGAAAATCGATTAGCAGGAAGGGCAATTTTAGGCAACAGATTTCTAAGATCAGGATTTTCTTGAAAACGACTCCAGCGACTCTTTTTTTAATTTGAACCGCTAGCTGGGCAACTATAATAATCTCAAGTCTTTTGTTTGATTTTTTTCCGGGAAAAGTGATTTTAGATAAGTGCTGGAGGCTGGAGGGGGGACATGTGACGTGAAGCTCGGCTCTAAATGTTATTCTAGCTTGTGTTGTATGAAAGTGAAATTTTCAGTTCTTGCCGTCTAAATCAATGTTCAATGGCTAACAGGCCAACTAGACATTTTGTAAAAATTCGAAACTTCAAGAAAACGTGCAATAAAGAATTTGTATAACGGCGGCAAGAGAAAAAGTGAATGTTAGACATCAGGTTTTGTTTGTTTCAAATGAACAATTTTTGCCCCCCAAAATGTCACTTCGTTCATTCTCCTTAGATGTAATTGAGAATGTATATGTTGTGTGAATATGGAAGATAAACTAGATTAGGCTTAATTAATTTTGAATGAACATGTTTATTTGCGGGACAGTATTTATTGGCGTAAATGGTTTAGGTTCGGTTAAATCTGAATATATGGCTTAAATCTGAATTGGATTTAAGTAAAAAAAGTATAGAGGAATATCAAATACTCTGCTCCCTTCTGAGTGATTGCTTTTTGGGTGCATGTATTTTTTGTTTGTGTGGGTATCTGAGAGTGGAACTAGCACGCCGGTGCAAAAGTAAATCTTAGTTTTTAAGGCTAAAATTTAAACAAGATAAAATAATGTCTAAGCTACGTCCAGCTACGCTATGTTTGTATGGCGTCAAAGGTAATGCCAGAAAAAATTCCTATGATTTATGTTATTTTGCCAATAACTATTGCTGTGCTATAATAATAGCAATAACTGTCACCGGGCTGTGTCCACGGTTTCATTAATTAACAGACCATACTCTAATTAAACTAAACTGAATTATATTAATAATAATACTGACTAGTTAAACTGTGCTAGATATTGTTAAAAATTGTTTTAAGACATTTATAAGGAAATATGAGCGAGTGAGTCCATGGATCTGTAAGTTGGCCTATTAAAAAAAATTTGTTCTTATTTAGTAAGTAGTTGTTAGGACCTTGGCTGCTTTATCTTAATTTACAGATTCCATTTGTTTGTCATTACTACTGGAATTCACTAGATGGCGGCACTTACTCTAATATTTTGTTTTTTGTTTGAATTCTTCTATTTGTTCTTCTATTTCTGTCAATATTTCATTCCTTATCAACTGTCTGTTTATTCTTTACTAGTTTTTTCATTCGCTTTGTACTGATTTCCATTACATGATTGCCATTACTTAAATTGATGTGATTTTTAACTATTTTGGACACAGAATGATGATATGATGGATGTGTAGAGAGACTAAATAAGAGTATAGTTCGAACTAATATCTGAACAACGAACATTCCAGGAAGCTCAAACTGATGTTTTTTTTTGTTTTTTTTTTTAAGGCACACTGGGTGGGCGGTCCCTGGGCTCTCGCGCATACCCGCCCCCTATAGAAGCCCCTAACCTAAATGATGCCCCCAATGCAGAACATGACGCCCTGAAACAATAGAAATGAACTTAACTAAGCTAATCCTAACCTATAGGTCCCCCCAGTACTCGATATTCCTGGGAAGACAAAGAACCTGAGCTAGACCCAATCTATCTTTCACTCATCCAATACAGTTAAAATTTATTTACACCCTTCCACTCTAAGCTCGTCCATTCAAACTGATGTTCCGTTTGGGTACCTCCCCGCATCTCACAATAAGGTTTTAGTCAAATATCGCTTTAATGATTTTTTCGCGATTTCTTTGCAAATGGCCAATGATTTTCTTTAATATTCGCGCACTAATCACCTATACATGACCTATCGTTTTTAAATGAAACCTTTTTCCAGAAAAATTGAAGTTTCTGCAAGAATTCAAAGTTAAACTTTCTTCTAAGTTTCACTTCAGTGCCATTTAAGGTTTATATCCAGAATTATATCAAGTGCAATGCATTTATCGATGAAAATCGTTTACTCGAAAGTGCGAATTTATCCAACCAGTCTACTGCATAATGCACCGTAAGAAGATTTTATTAAACTAATAACACAGTATCTACCCGAACACTATTGTAAGTGTTTTGCTTGACGATATTATCCTTGAAGATGAATTCATATTTCAGGATATTCCTTGGATGTCTGTCAGCACACTGGACTCACCTATCTTTTAGTTTAGAAGGGAGGGCAAGAGAGCTTTATTGTTGAGCTATCACTGAACAGAAATGGCAAATATTTTGATGCTAAAAAAATAATTTATTATAGAAATAGACCAACGTTTCTAATTACTACAGTGACATGGAATAAAATTGAATCTCATACAGATATTTGAATACAAATTAGAACTTCAACCTTGAGATTTGTCTAGTCGCTCATAACTGTACATTTCTCATTATAAAAGACACTTGAGTTTCTGGGTTGAGACCGCGTCAGTGGCTTGCTGGAAACCGATGTCTTGCCCATATTGTAAGCTTTCAATATGGCGATGTCAATTAGCTTTCAAAGTTTAAACGACCCTCAAGAGGCTCATTGCAATGGCGAATCACCGGTTCTAGCAAATCATTGACGTAACTTCAACCGGAAAACTCAACTGTTTTTCATGAAAATAGCCGTCGAAACCTAAAAGATCATTCATTACCTTGAGGTATGTTCTGGAGACAAGACCGATAATTTGTTTTAAATAAATGATTAGTTTTTTTTTGTTGTTTTTTTTTGGCCGGAGTGCTTCCGGACAGTGTTCTCTCGTTACAGACAACACTGTCCATCACCGGATATTGAGCTGTAGAGGCTCCTAGAAAGAAAAAATCTAAGGGTAGCACGGCTGGATTCGAACCCGTGATCTCCGCGTTGCTAGTCCAGCGCGCTACCACTGAGCTAATCCCTTTCCTAAATGATGAGTGTTAATGGTGTTAGTAAAGAATAGCAAAGTAACATTCTAAACAAATTGTTTTAATAGTTTTATTGAAACAAAGATATAAAGAGTTAATAGTTTGTAAGTAAGATTATTGTATACGAACAGGACATATTGTCGTATTGTCGTTTTGTCAATAAAATCAATTTGTTATTTTCTATTTATAGCTGTGGTCATCGTAACGTATTGAATTCCAATATTAAAAACTTAGTAACATGTTTACACGTTAGTATAAAATACCTGGATTAGTCATTGCTTAATAAATTATTTAGTTATTTTAATAGTTCTGGTCAATATCAAGTTACCTAAGCAAACCATCTAATACAGTTGAAGGAATCTAGATAATTGTATACAATATTATTTGTCTAAATGAATGTTTACAATCTCTTCTCGCTGTAAGAAGGAGTGTTGCAATGTCTTATATTTTCAAAAATGTATTTTCATCGGAAAAACACATTGTGATGTTCCTTTGAGACGAAAAATTCTTTTAGCGAATGTTTTGTGTGGCACTCAAATTTCCTCCATGGAAAGTATCGGCCAAAATGTTGCTGCTTTCTTCATTTGCGGTTTGGGTGGGCGAATTACTGTACTTGAAAGATCCACTCCATGCTGTCCTACTAGTCCAGGATGAGACCTTACAATCTACAGATATCCCTTCAATTCTATTTCTCTAAAAATGCCACGATCTGCGAAGATTGTAGGAAAGTTATCTCCTCGTCTATCAGCTGGCTTCTAAACATTTTCGGATGATAGTGACGCAATTCGACAGGACGTGTATTGAAGTCTCGTCTATCTTTTCACTGTAGCTACTACCACGTTCCAGACCCAGCTTCATCAGATCCCCTCTGAGACTTTGAACTTAGTAAAGCACCTTGTATAGGCCTCACACTTTTGTTGAAACATTTTTCCGGAATAATTGATTTGGTTCTTGTGGAAAATCTTCCTTGGGTTTCTAATCATGTCATGTATAGTGCAATTCTCCATATCACTACAGAGAACCATTAAATGTGTTTCTAAAATTCGTGTTTGAAGGAAAACAAGCAATAACAAACAAGTGCGTACCATTTTTATTTGAAAGACTTTTCAAAAAACATTGTTATTAAAGCGTATTGGGAAAATTACAACATTATGCTAATCTCTAAACTGCAGGATTTTTATGTCAAAACAGTATGATAACATAGAGACTTGCACAAAACAAATTTAGTTGATACACTCTGATACACTGCGGAGAGAATGTCAAGTAAATTTGCTCTGTGCAAATGTATGTTATCACACTGTTTGACAAAAACATCCTGATGCCGGGGCGAACGCCCGCAACCGGTCTGAGACCACCAAAAGAAGCTGGCTAACACGGGAAATATCTCTGATTATTATAATATATTATTTTCACTAATTTCAATAAAGACATACTTACCAATTTTTCTTACTGATTGCTTTAAATGATAATATCCAGGTTGGATTATATCTCACCAATTATCCGTTCTTATATGAGGTGGCCGTTCCATGTGCGAATGTGCCTGGAAATATGTTTCCAATAAAATTCACAGTCCTTTGTGTGTGTAATCAGTTTGAGGTTTAAAGCAAATCGTTGCACCTTTTACCAGCGAATCACCGAAACTAAAAAAGAAAAAAATCCCGAAAACTTTGTATTGAATTCGCTGCTAATGGCTAAGCTGAATATCACGTTTGAGCTTATCATGATATTTTTTTATAATTATGCTGATCAAACACCCACACAAAGATGTAAAGAACCTCCATAAAAACCTTCTTTTGCACTTAAGAGAACTGAATACATATAGTTCCGTTGACAGATTCAATTCCGAAAATTTGACAAATTTTTTTGGTTTTAGTGAAAAGAATATTGGAAATACACTTTCTTTCGTTCTTTTTTTCCTGTTTTTAAAAATAAATAAACAAAATCTAATAAAAAAACAGAAGAATAAACCATTATTAAATCAGTATTAGGATTTTAGATGTGGTTCCAGTTCAGTTATATTGGGATATGGTACTGGTTTAGAGGGAGGGAGTATAAGAATTGGGTGGTGGAGAGGAGCTGGGGTGTATATTGTAACCAGTAGTCCTTGGGGACCCATTCAGGTTGACATGATGGGATGATGAAGGCCCGTTATGTGTGCTGTACTAGGACGGAGGCCCAGTATCACTGTGGGCATCCAAAGAATAACCACCCTAGTAGCCGTTCGATCTTACTTCTTTCTATATTGATGAACCGGGCCGCACAAAACTGCACTTCACTTGTACAACTACCCCTTCTTCCAGGCAATTCGCTCTCTTTTAGTATTACTTCCATATTATATGTTCTCTATGATCTCTTTAATTATATGTATACATATGTATGTGTGTATGTTTTTGTATGTGAGTGTGTTGGTGAGTGTGTTAAAGTAAGGTCCTTTTTGAAATTAAAAAAATAATATGTAAATTAATTATGATTAATTATGACAAAAAGAAATTTAAATTTACCTTAATTTTTCCAAGTTTTTAATATAGTCAACATTAACTTGCACATTATCCTGAGAGTAGAATCACCGTGCTCATCATCATCATCATCTTCTCCGAATTGCTGTAATGAAATCCATTTCTTTAAATACATTAAAAGATGATATACTCTGGGCACCAGATCGGCACTTTTGTGGAGGGACAGTTAAAAATTCTCCAGCGATATTGTCTCAACATTTCAACAATTAGAGCTTCAGTGTACGGGCGAAAGAAATAGATTCTGACTTCCCTAACCTTCGTCAACAACATACGTCTTTCTTTTTGGATACCATGACTATGTCTTGTCAGTCAGCCACAATATGCATTGGCATTAATAGTCTTCCTTCATTCAAGAAATTCAATGATCAAGAACCACCCTCGTTACCCACAGAAATCTGTGGTCTTGATGTTTCTTGCAGAACGTGCTTAATCAAATCTTGACTTTTGGCAAAGATGAGTGTTACTATTGCGGAGACTGTTGTTTAGTCTTAACGCCCACAAGCGTGTAGGAATTCCAGTCCACATTCCCAGTGACAAAACAAATCATCTTCAATTTGATAACGTTGCAGAAACGTTGGAACTGCAGCCATACTTTGCTGTATGTGGACCTTCATTTTCATTTTTGACATTTTTTGTAGCCAATTTTTTGGTCATAATGTCGTCAGTTATTGAACGTAAAACTACAGGAAATTTTGAGGACAATTACTAAATCATGAAACATCCAGTTTCCTGAATTTTTGTGTTCTTTGTTTCTATCAAATTGGTCAAATCGAGTTTGCACCTATTGTTCTTAAACTATTAAATTTTCCACGATACCGTAATTCTAACATTCGTCTATTAACTTCACAGATTTGTCTGTGAATCTCTGCAGCAGTATTGCCATCAAAAACCAGATCGCAGCACGAACTTCACAGATGGCAGAATTGATTTTATCACACTCATTCTAAATCCGGCGTGGCATAAAATACGACAATACGGTCAATAGTAGCTACTGTATCGTGTAATGCAGTGTACATTTGCTATTGTGCTACGCTTCCATTGACGGCAGTTTCCAAATGGACTTAACTTTAAGAAGCGCCTCTTATGTTACCGTGCGAACCTTTATTACATTGTAGTTACAAAATTGTATCTCGGTTCCTCTTAAACTCCATAGAAATTTCTGGACGACTACCGGCTGTCTAAAATGGTTTCCACTCAAATGATCAATATTTATTTCGGTGATACACGTACCTTCCTAGCATATCCTCTCTCTCTAGACTCCCAGCTCATCTTCGAGGCACCCTTTTCTATCGATTTCTCCTTTGCATGGTGATAATCGTTGAATGCCATCAATTAAGAAAGTTTGCACCTATTTTACAATTTGAAGCTTATAGGATCATTGCTAATTCTACATAATCATAGAAAAACTTTCCATGTGTAGGTTATCGACTTTACATAAATGTAACTTTAAAAATAGGAAACAGTACCGCCACTCTTCAGGGATCTTGGCATTAGCGGATGTATAACCCAGCCTAATAACAAGTACAACACTTATCCTGACAAAATACCACACAGTATCTCACAGAACACATAGTACCTATAGAGACAGTTGATATGTGCAGCTATTTGGGTTTAGCAGACCCAAGGTAAACTCTCTGCTCACCACCACACACAAAATTGACACAAATACACACAATTCACATTTCACACACACGAAACAGATGTGTGGGTGTCACAGATCTCAGTGTATTTTTCTCTCAGCCACTTCCTCTTTAAATCTATAGAAGACACCAAAAGCGCCTTAGGCGTTTCCAGACATTTAATATAATGCTGTAATATTCAATTCCTTGACTTTATCCCATATCAAATATTAATTACTAACCACTTGTTTAAATAACATAACGAAACAAAGCTCTATGTTGAATAATAAATTAGTAATTAAAAAAAAAATCAACAAATTAAATACCTATAAATACCATATAAAAAGTTAATTAAAGAAAATATTGAATTATTAATTTACAAAAGAAAAGAGATATTTTTTGTTTTTCTACAATTATTAATTTAATATAAACAATTAATTACAATTAACAATAATTAGAGATGCATTAATTTGCTGCAGTTAATTTTTATTACTAATTTGTATCCTCCTCAAGGTGATATTGCTAAATTATTGCAGTTTTAATGGAGAAATGTGAACAAAAAAAAAAAGAATTGTGATGATGGCATCTTTAAGATTTTGTAACCAATGTTTGAAGTTTGCTTTGAGGTTCACTTAGTGTGCGTTTATATGTAGTTATATTGCACTGAATCGCTTAGAAAAGTCACTTAGTTACGCTACTTATTAGAGTGCACAGATTGTTCACCGTTTCAAGTAGACTGTCAGCTTCAATATAATTATCTTAGAAAGCTGTGCTTTAAAAATACGATCTAAGCTTGTACTTTTCCTAAATTCCGAGGAACAATGATCTATTAATAAAAATTTAAGTATAGCTGGACAATTTAGTTATGGTACCTAAACGGCTGTTAAGTTCCGCCCATTACCAAAGCTTTCCAGTAGCTGTGACGTGATTTGACTCCGTCCGCAGGTTTCGCAACTAACTGTCGAATTATAGATTGGATTCGTTTTTGGAAACTAACAAGGGTATGGAAGTAAAAAAAAAAAAAGGAAAAGTCTTTGGTTTGTTAAGAAGCAGGTGCTTCTGACCCCGCCCGCGACACCTAATTTGGTAGTCAGACGTTAAGCCCCCTGAAAAAGTAGGCATTACTTTGTTTATTAGTATTTTAAGTTTAAAGAAAAATCACTGGAGACTATTTCGAGAAAATTCCTAACATTTCAGAAACATATTCTGTAAATTTAAACAGCAGGTTAACCAATTTTCTTCAAATTTGATATTCTAACAATATATTTGATATACCTTTATTACATAGTTTTCAGAAGAGAAACATTGCATGAAGTGGTACTGCAGAGCAAACTTTGGTGTTGCACCACAAGCCCACAAACCAATTTTTCTGGCAACTGATTCAAAGAAAAGTATTGCATTTATGAATGCAGTTAGTATTGTAGTTAGTGTGCAAATGTAGATGAAAATCGTTATTTCCACTTTCGAGAAAATGGCGAAAATAATAAAATTAAAAGTTGCACATTCGGTTGATAGATTTGGATTGAAGAGTGTGGTAAAAAATTGAAACTGAAATTTCAGAACGTCTTGGGCTTTTTTGTTTTTTAGCTATTTCTTATAAAACGCACACACCCATCATTGGCTAAAATATTTCGTCTTATGTATTTCCTGTTAAAACACAATTTGGCAAATTTCACATCATCGCGATACTTCCTGTTTCAGCAATAAGAGAGACAGTAACAAGATGAAGATGCATGCATAAATAACGATGAGTAGATAATTAATAGAGAACTATTGCAATGTACAAGATCTCTTTGCTGCATCTGAAGTATAGTAAAGTGGTTCAAGGCGAGGAAATTAACTTTGTCCCCTGCTAGGGTCCAGATGGCGGAAGTGATGTAATATTTTGCGATGATCATCTGCCATGGTCGGCTCTCTGCACGCAGTATCAAGGTGGACCAGGATGTGTGTACAGGTCGGCCAGATGACGATCTCAAAGTATCCCCAAGGCAGATCTTTCTTTCCTTTTATTTATTTTATTCTTTCCTCAAAAATAAGCACAAACCGACAGTAATTTTTTTTTCTCGTTCACTGGTATGACAATAGAAATGAGATAATTACCGGAGTGCCACCTGTAATTACCAAGTTTTCATAAATGTCCTCCCATTTATATGAACCAACCTGGAACATTTGTTTCGGAAATGTTTCTTTCAAATTCTGTTACAAAATTAAAAAAAAAGTAAAAGAATTAATACTTGCCATGTAACTTTCTCCAGCCGACGGTATTAATATAGGACAGACTGATTTCAATTAAAGGAAGACGTCCATATGTTGTCACGGCTTTGTTGAAACAAGTATCTTGACTGGTTCAATTAGCTGGTTGTAGAGTGAGTGGTTATGTAGCCGAATCAATACTGTTATGGCTCCTTTGCTGGTACGTTTGTATCTTGTATGTAATCGTCTGGGAAATTTAAGGACTGTGCAGAATAATTACGGCTCATGCTATATCCATTTCTTGATAGCATTTTTATTTATTTTTGTAATTAGGTAGTAACTAATCAAATCAAATCACAAAAGTATTCGTAACTGAGCAAGGTTTGTGTCTGGAGATCATTCTATATGCTTCCATTACAATTTTTAGTTTCTGCTATTCAGCCATTCTTGTGGCGCGGCTCAGTATAAAAGGGCTGCGCTAACGTTGATGTTGTTCATTTAGTTGGATATCCATGAGGCACGTGAGAATAGTCTCGGACGAGAACAATTTCATCCCCAGTTGTCTAATTCCGAAATGGTTTTATGTAATCCCTTGACATCAATTACCCACTCAATATATTCTCTTCGAGATTAATAAAAATCCGATTTTTCTTCTAACCTAGCAATCTGCGTTATCCATTCCGAGGTACGATATTGATAAGCCAAATGCCTTTCTTCAGTTTCATTTGTGATAAGAATATTATCTGTAAGAGTATAATAGAATAGAATAGAAGCAGGGAGGTGAGCCTCATTCCACTGCGACCTACAAATCGAGGTCTATTGTGGATCCTCTTACGTTACAGAACAGCCCCCAGCTTGACCTCCTAATCAATCCTAGCAAAGCTGAGAGCGGCTCCGTCATGAAGCTTCCAGCTTCGGGATTGCCCGTCCCCAATTGAAGAAACCTAATCCTCGCCAGGCCGGCGCACTCACAAAGGATGTGCGCCGGGGTCTCCTCCTCTACCTTGCAGAATCGGCATACCGCACTATCCGCAAGTTGTAGGTGGTGCATGTGTCTGTTCAGCCTGCAATGCCCTGTTAGTAGACCCACAATTAACCTTATATCCCTTCGGGTCTGGCTCAGTAGGTCTCTGGTAAATTTAGGCAAATTTCTTTTGATGAAGAGCTTTGCCTGCCTCTGTCCTGGTGTTCTCCTCCCACCAACGCAGACGCTGTTCTTCTATCCAACCCCTGATAGAAGTTTGAATGAGGCTCCTGGATAAGCCGCAGAAGGGTTCGGGGCCTATAAAGGTATCCTGCGAACCCTCCCTCGCTAGGGCATCCGCCCTCTCATTGCCCAGGAACCCCGCATGTCCCGGCACCCAGGCGAGTGTCAGTTTGTTCCGAGTACCCACCTCGGTGAGGGCAAGTAGGCAGTCCCACACCAGTCTTGAGACCACTTGGTGTGAGGAAAGTGCCTTCAGGGCTGCCTGACTGTCGGAGTATATGGCCACTCTTCTACCCACTATCCTTTGCCTTATAATCTCCCTACGCAGAGTTGTAACGCCACGACTTAAGCCTGAAAGACGGTGGCGTACTTCCCTAGGCTGGCCTTAATTTTAACTTTAGGCCTGCCCCCGTAGCCCCCATCTCCGACCCCAGTCGGAGTTTTGGTTCCATCTGTATACCAGATCGAGTTACCGAATAGGGGTGGATCACAGCCCCATTCGCCTCTGCTCGGTATAACAATATGGAAGTTCCTTTCGAAGAAATACCTAGGAACCATCCTATCAGTTGGCATCCCAAAAAGATGGTCCGCCTTGATTTCCTCGATGAACCTCTGGTTATTACAATCATGCCTACAGGTGATGGGAGGCGGCTCCTGCAGGAGCCTGGGGGCCTTCCAACGCCGCAGTCGGGGTGGTCTTCATGGCCCGCGTGGAACCCAGGCATGCTCGCCTTTGGATCCCACCAAGCCTTTCCACTACCCCCTTCTGCAGCGTCGTGGCCCACCAAACTACCGACCCATATGTAACCATGGGTCTGATGATCCTGGTGTAGATCCATAGTGACAAACTTGGGCGCAAGCCCCAGTTTCTCCCACAAAGCCGTCTGCATCTATTAAATGACGCATCGGCTCTGTGAGAAATTTTGTCAATGTGTTGATTCCAAGTGAGTCTTCGGTCGAAAGTAACGCCAAGGTACTTCGCCTCCGTCGCAAATGGAATCGGGGTGTGCCCAAGTAATGGAGGCCTAAGGCCTTCCAACTTGTGGCGCAATGTGAAAGGAACTATTATGGCTTTGTGGGGGTTTATGGACAAGTCCTCCTCCCTACACCAGTTCCTAACCAGGTTTAGAGCTGCTTGAACCCGCTCTGCAATCGTAGTAGGGTATTTGCCTCTTACCACGATCGCCAAATCATCTGCGTAGCCTAGACAGTCAAAGCCATCCGCAGATAGTTGGTGGCGGAGATCATCAACGACCAGAGTCCACATCAGAGGGGACAAGACCCCTCCCTGCGGACACCCCCTCCCTACTTTTACCCTAAGGGTGGTCTGATCTACTGTCGAAAGGTTAATTCGATTACTTAGACCAGACTCCATCCAGCCGCATAACGCTGCTGGTACTCCTCTTTTACGGAGAGAGTTGATGACCGAGGTGTGCGAGACATTATTGAATGCGCCCTCAATGTCCAAACAAGTGGCTACCGCAATTTCCTTATCCTCCAAGGATTTTGATAGCAGCCTGTTAAGATCATCCAGTGCGGCCTCAGCCGACCTACCTGGTTAATAAGCGTATTGGCGGGCACTTAGGGGGTTTACACACAAGACCTCATCCCTAATATATCTGTCCACCAACCTTTCCAGAGCTTTGCTTAGGAAAGAGGATAGGCTAATCGGTCTATACGAACCTGGCGTAAGGTCAGACACTCTTCCCAGCTTGGGGAGGTAGAGCAACTTGACATTCCGCCACGGTACCGGCGTATATCTTTGGGCTATACATGCCCTAAAGATTCTACACAGGTATGGTAAAAGAATATCTAGTCCTTTTTGTAAAAAGACCGAGTAAATCCCATCCGTCCCAGGAGATTTGAAAGGTAGGGATTTATTGATGGCCCACCTGACTTTGCTTGGCCTGGTTATGAGAGTGGCGAGTTTCCAGTCCTCTGGGGAAGGTCTAATTGGCCTTTCCCCAGGGATCCCCGCCACCTCTGGGCCTGCAAGTCGGGATGAGCCTGGAAAGTGCGTCTCCGCGAGGAGCTCTAAGCTTTCCTCTTCGGAGACAGTGAAGGTTCCATCCCCCTTTCGGAGGAACCCCACTTCCTTCGCAGTACCGTCTTTGGCCAACGCTCTGTGGATTCTGGCACACGAGGGGGAATCCTCAATTTCCTCGCAGAACCGCCTCCACGAACGTCTTTTGGCCTTCCTAATTTCTTTATTGTACTGCGTGAGGGCATTCCGATAGACGGTCCAGTTCTGGGTAACTTTGGCCCTGTTGAACAGTTTCCTCACCTCGGCCCTCAATTTCTCAAGGTAATTGTTCCACCAGACCGTCTTTCCTCTCTGTGGTGTTGACCTTACCGGACGTTTTCTTGGAAGGCCGTGGCTATCGCCTTCTGCACCTCCTCTACCGTCCGCTCAAGACCCTCCATCCCTCTCCCGTCAGAGATTCCCTGTGCTACTCTATTCTTAAGGGAATCCACAAATCCTTCCCAGCCGGTCTCCCGAGGGTTCCGGAATGTTATCTGTTGCAACGGGGGGGGGTGTCGATAGTGAACCTGATGTGCCTGTGGTCGGAGCAAGATGGTTCCGAAGACACATGCCAGTTCCTGATGTCATCACTCAGCCTATGGGTGGTCAGGGTCAGGTCCAGCACCTCTCTCCTGGCCACCGTAACGAAGGTGGGTTCCTTACCTAAATTAGAGATTAGTAACCCTTTACCAAAGATAAAATCCAAAAGGGACTTACCTCTGCTGTTGCAGTTGCTGCTCCCCCAAGCTGGGTGGTGTGCGTTAGCATCACATCCCACGAAGAGCGGGAGATTCTTCGCCTCACAGAAGTCGACGATCTCTCCCATCAGATCCGGCGGGCAGGACTGGTCCTCATCGGGAAAGTAGGCGGAGCAGGCCACCAGCCTCCTGATTCCACCTTCGGTCCGTGCCGTGATGATTGCTGTAACAAAATCGCCTGAGCAAAGTGCTGGCAGCAAGTTACCATCAATCTGATTATTAAGGACTATACAGAATAACACCTTACCTTGGAATGGGCGAATGCCTCTGACTTCCTCGGCCACGAGCCACGGCTCCTGCACCAGAGCGATATGTAGTCGCTCCGATTCAAACTTCCTGCACAAGACCCTGAAGAGGCCTTGGCGTGATGGAGGTTGATTTGCAGGAGTCGTAACCCCATCCTAAGATGTAGTAGGGGGTCGGGAAGGCGAGCTATGCTCGTCCCCCGCCGCTCTTTGACATCCTCGGACGCCAGACACCGCTGAGGGGTTTAAAGCCTCAACAGCGGGCTGACCCCGGCTTCCCCAGAGCGGCAGGCAAGCCCTTCCCCCTGTCGGTTATTTTGCCTCCCTTTTGCCTGCCTTACGGCCGGCTGAGGGCTTGGGAGCGCGAGCCTCCGTTGTCGGAACATCCGACGCGGGGGTTCGCGCCAGCTTAGAAGTGGAGGGAGCACCCTCCGCCGGGCGGATCGCCTCGACGGAAGGGGCCCCAGTTACTTCCTCATCGCCTCGTTTATCCTTGGTTCGGAACTTCAACCTGCCGAAACCGTAGAATGGAGCCATGTCTAGACTCCTCAGGATTTCCAGGGATTCCTTTCCCATGGAGAAAGTGAAGAGCTGGCCTTTGCTCTCCGGAACACACCCCATAACCGTCCACAAGCCGGGATTGAGGCCCTGGTTGCCAAACCTCAAGAGGCTGACAACCCTCTCTGCCGTCACCGGCTCGCCATCCTCATGGGGTACAAAGACCGAGCACGTCACCTGCTTCGGGACCTCGCCCCCCACCAGGACCCTGAGCGCAGCGCCTTCCCAGGGCCGCAGCGAAGGGACGACCTCCGTCACCCAGGACGCACTCTCCTTGTCTGCACAAGTGAGTAGGAGAAACCCTGATTTATGGGTGCATTTGAGAAAACGCACCTGACGGTCTTCCGTAGAGGCCGCCATGGTGAACAGCAGGGATTTTTCGATGGCTTTCAGCCTTTCCGGCTCCAACTGCGTGTCCAGGTAATCGGCCACGGCAATCGCGACCCTCTCCGAGGACAAAGCCTCCCCATAGTTACGAGGTCTCGCCCCCTTCGCTGGCCGCGATGCTTTCGGGGTACCTTCCTCCGAACGCGGCCTTTTTCCGGCCTGAGCCCTTTCATTCTGTTACCGGTTGAGGTTCTCCCTGATTACGAATTGTCTTGCGACTACCAGATCAGTGCCCTGACTGACTAACCTTTGCACCCACCTATTAGACGCGCCTGACAGACGGGCTACAAGAATTCCATATCGGACATTTCATCAACGTCCTCAAGAGATGACACCCGTAGGGCTCTCCGGGGAGGTTGTGTAGTGGCCACGGACATGGGGGCATCCGCCTGCTCCTCCGAAGGTCCTTGTTTTAAATTTTTGTGTGCTGCTCCATGTTGTTCCCACGAGGCTGGGGAAGTGAGGTCCACCCGATGAGAGCCCCGCAATGACCGAGTAAGGCTACTTACTCTGGGAAGGGCGCTGGTATCCCAGAGGCTCCGTGACGACACCGGGATTAGGCTCCGGGACCAACCATCCTATAGGCACGGGTCACATAACACCGTAGGATTAAGCCGGGTATAGAGGCAGGATAGGGTAGTCAAGGATCTAAAAGGAGGGTAAGACATGAAGCAGGAGGCCAACGGGGGATTGATCGTTGACCCGCCAGAGCCCTAGTTAGCCGTGACACCGGAGAAACCCAGGTGCCTCGTTGCCCGGCCCCACGATGTGGGCGTTAGGGTTGGCTCGCTGCTCCACTGGACTCGCCGAGGCTTTCCACCAGTGAAACAACATTTGGGGGCTATTTGTAAGAGTATAATATTAAGATGTTTTCAGCAAGGCGACATGAGAACCTGTCCAACAATTCCATGTTAGCTCGCCAGAAAGCGTATCTCTCAGACATTTACTTTTTCTTTTTCTCTTACTACTGTAAGAGGAAGAAGCAAACGAATCAAAAAATTTTCGAAATTAGTTTTCTAAATGAGATATTTTAAGATCCTCTGATGTGCTATGGAGGTATATCACAAAAACGAGAAAAATGATACCTGTTACCATAAGATCAGACACCAAGATTTCGTTTGAAATCTATCATCGAATGTGCCACTTTAGTTATGTGCGACTTACTCGAAAATGGCTCAAATGATTTTCTGTGAATTTTGTAAACTTGGAAAATTTTGAATTTTTTAGATTTACGTCATATAAACATGAAGGCCTATCGCATTTATTTGAAAGAGGAATATGGAATTTTGGAGAGTTATGGCGAGCTAACATGGAATAGAGAAGAATTATTGCACTGTACACCCAAATATATCGACGTATGCTTTGTCCAAGTTTTCCACGAAATTGCCCCCGGACGTATGTTTCTAAAATTATATTAGGTAATAAGCAGGGCTTAATTCCTCGGCTCTCCTGCTCACACATGTTGGACTATATAAAGGTGTTGTCTCTGTTTACCCATACACTGCCTTTTTGCCTAAGTATAGCCTTGTTTTATTCAGGAAAGCAGTTTTTCTCTCTTGTTGTTGTGGTTGGTAGACACAGAGATATTTTCCGTGATACTTTCCAGCTTCTTTTTGTGTCATCTACCGGTTTCGGGCATTCGTCTGTCATCAGGATGTTTTTGTCAGAACAGTGTACTTGCACTGACTGTATCAACTAAATTTCCGAAACCGGTTGATGGCCATAAAACGAAGCAAGCTATCAGAGAAAATATCCCTGATGTTTTTTCTCTTACTTTTCTCTTCGCTCTCTTCTGAAAAGAAAGAGGAAGTAAAAGTTTACCTAAACAAAACAAGGCAGAAATAGGCAACAAGGAAGTGCAAGGGGAGTCTTAGATAGGTCAACTTACAGGCAATCACGTGCATGCGGGCAAGGGATGGGAAATTAAGTTCTACTCACTAACTACAACCAATTACATCAAAGAGGAAGGGGGAAGTTAAGAACACCTCTCTATTACTTTACCCTTTAATCTTAATGCAACCATCCATTGCGTTTCTTGCCACTACTAGTATGTAAGAGACATTTTCCGTGGAAGCCTGCTTCATTTTGTGGTCATCGACCGGTTTCGGGCGTTCGCCCATCTTCAGGATGCGCTTTTCAGACAGTGTGCCAACACAGACTCGTACAGAGACTTAGTTTCACACTAACTGAGGTGTATGTTTAAAATACTAAACTCTTAAACTAGGTAAAGGGATGTGGCCAGATGGGTGGGAAAACACGTGTTTGGGTTGTTAAAGGGCAAATTCTTTTCTTACAGTGGACGCGGGGGTCTAATGTTTAAACTCTGTTGTTGGAGGGAGATAATAATTAGGTATACATGCTTGCGAGCATGTGAGGGTTACGTGAAAAAAGAGAAAGAATGACTGGAATTTCTTAATTCTTTGGAACTGGAAAACTTAACTTAATTATATAAAAAATCGTTCAGTTTTAAACGAATGAATGAATTTTAAAATGTTAGTTTAATCGTTGTTATTTAGATTTATTTTGTGTATCTTATTTTTATTTTTTGTATATTCTTAATATTTTGGTTAGTTAATTGTAAAGTAAGTCTCCCTCCAACAACAGAGTTTAAACATTAGACCCCCGCGTCCACTGTAAGAAAAGAATTTGCCCTTTAACAACCCAAACACGTGTTTTCCCACCCATCTGGCCACATCCCTTTACCTAGTTTAAGAGTTTAGTATTTTAAACATACACTTCAGTTAGTGTGAAACTAAGTCTCTGTACGAGTCTGTGTTGGCACACTGTCTGAAAAGCGCATCCTGAAGATGGGCGAACGCCCGAAACCGGTCGATGACCACAAAATGAAGCAGGCTTCCACGGAAAATGTCTCTGATGCTTTCCAGCTCTGCGGAACCAACCACCACAACAAACTAGTATATAAACCAAACTACTGAACACTGTCTCAATCCGAAGACACTAGATGTATATTTTCATTTGATTTAATTTTGATATTTACAGAAAGCACGTCAATTATGAAACTAAGGAAAAGTTTGAACATTCGGAATTAGCCTAATATTAAGATGCAAGAAGTTGAAAGTTTGGATTTGCAGATTTACACTTGGAACTCGGATATGTTTGGCTTCAATCCAACTGGACATGATCACAGACGACCGGGACCACTGTGGAACGTTTTTCCATGGTTAATAGGTACTTGTGCAGCACTAGCCGAACTAACGCCGACGTAAAAAGGAGCCAACTGGAATGAAAAAAGTAGGTAAGTAATATAAACATTTCTGGTGTAACACCCACGACTTTCTCTTATCCCTTTTCATACAATTACATATAATTTTAAACACAAATTTTACGTTTATTTAAACATAAATGTATTGGAGGTGTTAGCAACTTAATGACTTGGCAGGTGCAGAATGGAGGGGCCCAGTAAAGCGCTCTAAAAATTCTGAACAACTGCATATAATATGAAATGAATCGCACGAATTTCAATTCTAGGAATCAATTTTCAAAGTGAGTTTTCACCGATTTGAAGAAAATCGTTAAACCGGAAAGGCGATTTTCCTAAATGGTTTGATCTAACTTCGCCGCTAATTTCTCGATAGCAACTTATATAATCATTACCAATTTTGTTTGAAAGTTTTATCCGAGATAATTCACTTTAGTGGTCGTTGTAGTAGTCTGGGGCGATACTTTACCCTCTGAAGTTCTACAGTGACTACATTGAAACCTGTGTGTTATTTATTTATTTCTAATCAGAAAACTATTGAATCGTAGATCACTTTGGCTGTCAGAATTATGCAAACCATTCTGAACATTTCTCGATTCTACTATGATAAAATTTTCAAACTCCGATCGTAATAAATACTGTTAATTTGGATTTGTAAATATCTATTCAGATACCTCTCTGACCATCTATAGAAGAGTGAAGAATATAATGGTGACGGCTGTTATATTTATAGAATTATGTTTTTAATTTTTTTATTTTTCATTCATAACCAAATGATGCAGACCATCACTTCATCACATTCATTCTTTTAGCTCAATAGCTCCCTACCATTTTCTTATATATATAGAGCCCGTTTAAAAAAAAAAGGTTGATGCATCAGTCTTAATGATTTACTAATGAGACATTGTAAACTGAACAGGCCTACTGCTTACCAGCTACTGCTTATATGACGCTTGCACCGATTCTGTAAGGCAGCTGAAGAAAGCCGGTACACTTCTTTGTGAGTGAGCCGATGTCATGAGGATAAAGTTTCTCCATTTGGGAGTAAGTAAAGTGCTTCATGAGGGAGCCGCTTTCAGTTTTGCGTGCATAAATTTTACTTTTGTGGCGTGCATAAACGGTAGAAGTTGCAAGAAGTGTTATAACTGCTGAGTTCCTAGTGTAGGTCGCGGAGGAATAAGGCTCATGCCACCACTTTATTGATCTAATCTAATCAGTCTTAATCTGTCAAACTTTAGCATTTCTCGGTCAAAAGAAGAAAAAAGTTTTTCGAAATTAGATTGAAAATGCCCAGAGAGCTATATAATGAAATGTCCTGAAAAATCGCATTTTTTTTTTATTACAGATTACATAAAAATCGATGAACTTATAAAAAAAAATCTGAAACACTCACAGTGACTTTCTCTTTCTCTAAGTTAGTATACATAATTTAAAATAAATCCGCTAGATCCTTTATTTCCTGGCGAACTCACAAAGATTTATCTGGACTGTGCAATTTAAATATGACTTGTTTGAGTCAGCAAGTAGCTCTGCTATCCTGTCGCCATGTCAAACTCTGCAACTGTCTCTCCTAAATTTGTTGTGCATCCATCCTTTAAAGTTCCCACTCATGAGACATTTCAAAATGCGCTAAATTATCTTTTGATAAAACAAAAGCGTTGTTGTTGTCAAGTAACTGAACGTTTGTAAATATTGTATGCTTTAAAATTAATTAAAATTAGGATGTCTTTATTTAAAGAACCATCATTCAACTATTGGAAATTAACTTGAAAATTGCTGTATCTTTCTTGTCTGTAAAGTTATGACGTATATAATAAATATTAAAGTGTAGGCCGGCTGTGAGGCATATTAAAGCTCTTGTATGTTGTATATATTTAGCAGTCAGTGTATGTTATGAATATATAAGTAAGTACATTTTTATTTTAACAAGAGAATTAGAACGAAAATTGTATTAATTACAGTGGACATATTATGTATTAGTTAAAGAGGCGTATACCTATAATTTTTCAATTTGTCCATCAATTAGGGAGTGGAGCTGTCGATAGCCTGTCGCTTCAATCAGTGAAACGGCTCGCCCCACTTCTCCGACACTTGAAGCGCTGCCACATCGCCCCCGTCCGCTGCCTCGCATAGGTTTTTATTTTTTCTATTAATCACTCACCTGCCTTTTAACCACCGCCTTATAGATAAAAATCTTCAGTACCAATAAAAATAATATTGTAATTAAAAATGATAGCTCTTTACTAATTATTCATTTTATTAAGTCGATAAAAAAAAATCTGGTCTGAAACACTCACAATGACTTTCCCTTACTGCAAGTTAGTATACATAATTTAAAATAAAATCCGCTAGATCATTTATTTATTTGCATATTTTAATAGAAGCAAAACTTAACATCTTATTTTAAAAAAAAGGCGAGATGGTCGCGCTGGACTAGCAACGCGGAAGTCCCAAGTTCGAGCCCAGCAGTGCTGTCCGTAGATTTTCTCGCCCTAGAAGCCTCGACAACTCACTGTCCGGTGATAGCAGTGTTGTCTGTAACGCAAGAATACATAAGTTTCTGTTGCCTGTAACTGCAGGCGGGCAGTAACTGAAAAGTCTCCGATTTTGGGAAGGCTCAGTGGGCCCAGAGGACTCACTCCTTCTGATGATTAAAAAAAAGATTATTGATGTGATATAATTTGACATTATCGAAATAAAATACCACTCCATTTCTTTAACTAAAAAGGTTTAGCAAAATGTAGCAGTTGAGAGAGAGCGCAGGCGCTACTTTTATGTAAAACACAAGCTTCACTCACTCTTAATTTCAAGAGATCTACTCCAATATTCTTACAGTTGAGTTCGCATAGCTGGAAAGCATTGCAGATATATTTTCCGTGATAGCCTACTTTATTTTGTGGTCATCAACTGGTTTCGGGCGTTCGCCCATCATCAGTAAATTTTGACATATAAACTGATTTTGCTCTGTGAAAATCTGTGTCATCTCACTGCATATGAGACATTCTGATGATGGACGGATGCCCGTAACCGGTCGATGACCACGAAATGAAGCAAGCAGGCTATCACGGAAGATATCTCTGATGTGTTCCAATATTGTCGGTATGTGTGACTATGATTTTTGTTTGAGCAGGATAACTGAAAACCAAAAATCACAAGAACTGTAAATTTGATAAACTTGTGGGGATGGGGATCTCAAACTTCGCACAAGGACGTGATGTAAAGTTGACCAACTGGAAAATCCACTTTGGTAGAAACATTTTCCTCAAGAAAATTGATTTTGGGATTTGAGGGAGGTCGGCCTCTAACTGTTTGCCTCTGCCTACATACGAATTTCCACAGAGTAGGTCACCATTTCAATTTAGGAGATTCATTTAAATAAGTAATGCCTGTAACAATGAGTCAATTATTAAAAGCATAACTATACGTATGTAAACATATATAAATATTAACATCCTACAATTAACATATTTGAAGTGTCTTAAAAATTATTACAGTTACAATTTCGATTACAAACCGAATGAATGAAAATTCCCTCTAATGCTCAGCTTGCCTTTCCCAAAATGTATTGCTATATTTAATTGAAACCAATCGTTGATTCAGGTTCTACGCCACTCTCATTCAAGACAATTTTAGCATAATCCACAGTTTTATTAAATAGATATCTTTGGTGATAATAGGGCCATCTATGTTGGAAGCACCGAAATGTGGCACTAATAATCATTGAATAATTTAATAGAAACTAATTGATAATAATATTTTTAAATATAAATTAAATAAGAATTGCATTATTTAGTTAGAATTAGCCGGCCAGTAGAGAGATAGGTGTTGGAACTGCCAGCAAATTTGTAAGCTATTAAAAATATATGGCATATTGCCAACAAATTTGTATTCATTCTACACAGTTTTTAGAAATAGATTTACAAATATTAACTTGCTCATCTCTATTTAATACTAACGTTTAGATTTTAAAGATCATTGTATGTATTATTAATAAACAATGAGATTTGGTCCGAAATCTTTCTGAGTGGTGACTGGGATGCACCCCTCCGCACCCCTCCGCACTGCTAGTATGTTTGCAATATTAACTTTCACCGAAAATACTTTCTTATGGTCCCTGAACTGAGAAGTGATTTTTAGTAATTTATCTGTTTATATATATATATATATAGTGTGTGTGTGTGTGTGTGTGTGATAATTCAAAAACAGAAAATCACAGTAAGTTCAAACTTGATATTTCGTCTATGTACTACTAGAAAAACTGACAATAACATCTTAGTCAAAATAGGTCAAGCGGAAGTACCACTTTATTGAGTGGATGTTTCAGTTGTTTGCCATATTCTCCGATTCAGTTCTAACTATTTTCTTTAACTTCACACACACAAATGCTTACATTTATATTTATCCCTTTTATTTGATACATTTGCTTAGCAAAATTCATTTTAAGGGCGCACTGGGGAGAGGCGATGTTAGATGTTCCATTAAAATGATATTTCACTATATTCTACAATTCTCACATTTACATATACAGTATTAACAGGAATTGAATGTATTGCCCTGAAATTCCGAGTTTGAATAAAATCGGATGACCGGAAATGTGACTTTACTGAAAGATTTGTACTTTCTCTTACTGCTAGTAAAAGGAAGTGTTGAGATCGTGCCAGATGTTCGAACAGTGTTATAACCGGAAAACATGTTTATAGGACTCCTAAATACGAAAAAAGTTTTTAGCAAATGGTCTGTGTGTGTGTGTGCGCGCGTGTGTTGTGTGCATGTCTGTCCGTGTTTGTTTTAACGGAACATTTCAAAAACAAAAAAACAAAAAATCGCAGAAAGCTCAAACTTGGAAATACATTTGGTATTACCACCGACGCGGTGATCAACCGGAAGTGTGACTTCAATGAGTAGTTATTTCCGGTTTTTTTATTTTTCCAAAAAAGAATTTTTTCGAAGATTTTTTTAAACTTCGCACACCATCTACACAATAAATACCGGTCACTTTTATTTAAAACAATAATCCCGAGAAAATTGATTTTTTGGGGCTGCTGAGAAAAACGTTAAGCATTCCTGTAGTGATTACTATGTGAGATATCCGTCCTCATATAAGGTTTTCTGTTTCTAAGCTGCTGGCAGCGCTGCCAGTAGAAGGTGTCTTAGCAGACTGGCTGGCAGCACCGACACTAGATGTAAAAATTACCAATGGTTTCTGTACTTTACTTTTAGCAGCGCTACCAGCAGTGCTGCAGTGGCATCCTGATACGGCCCTTTTAAAGTACTACTTCAGTATAATACTCGTATGTAGTTTTACCACCTATATAATATTAATATACATTAGCAGCGTTGATAGAATTACAAATATGAAGAAAATCGGTTAACCAAAAGTGGGATTTTACAGAATAGGTTTTTGAGTTTTTGAAATTGTCTTGAAAAGGATTACAACAATTTTCTTTAAACTTGGTTGCCTGCTTAGATAGTGAAGTATCACTGTTATATTGAAACATTCTTCTGAAACAAATTGAGGGGTACTGGGATCAGGTAGTTTAAATTTAAATTTGCACAAGCTTTGTTGGTTTTGCTATAGAGCGCTCCACATAAGGCCGCTCAAGTAAACAAGTAAAATCTCCGCTACCATTTTTATGCCCAGCCCAATTAAACATTGTGACGTTGCAACTTTAAAGAAATTTCTTGATTAATTGTATTAATTAGAGTAAGAGAAAGTCGTGTGAGTGTTTCACACCAGATTTTATTTATTATTTGTTTAGAGGAATGAAGAACCAAAAATGGTGGGGAAATTTAGTATGCTTAAATTACTAATTTCACGACCTAATGCCGTGGATGTACCGCAGCAGAAGGCGAGACTGTATTTTTTTCTATTTAAGGCTCGTCAACATCTATGGTCATTGGCGCCCGGAGCCTTCTCAGGGCACTGCTGGCCTCCGAACGTGTTCTGTCGTTACAGACAACACCGTCAATCACCGGACAGTGAGCTTTAGAGGCTCCTAGGAAGAAAAAATGTAAGGGTAGCACCGCTGGACTCGAACTCGGGTCCTGCTCTTGGGAGTCCATTACGCTAACCACTTAGCTATTCTCTTCCCTACGGTTTTTGTGAATCGGCACGTAATCATAGAATTCCTAGTAATCATCAATTAATAAGGCCGGCTTAAGACCTGTTGATTTATGATGTAGCAAAGTGAAACATTCAAACGTTTCGTTATAATATTCGTCCCTGATTGGCTGGCGTTTCTCTACCGGTGGCTGATCTTAAATTCACATAAGTTAAATTGGATTAAATGTCAACTTTATACAAAGTGTTACATTCAATATTATTGTTTATACTTTTCGGAAAGTTTATTTCATTGTTTTGTTGTTTATATTATTTATTGCTTTACTAATATTTGAAGAACTTCAGACACTGTTATGTCAAGTTCGCCTTTAATAACACCAGCCAATAAAAATATAGTATTCTCACGAAATGTTAACCATCTTCAACAATGCGTTGTAAGCCTGCCTAATTATGTCGTATTTGCAACAAATGAGGCTGAAATATTAATCATTTGCTTAATTAAATATTTCCATTTGATTCCAGTGAAATTCAGTTCTCTTCCTCTTTTTGTTTTGTTTTACAGGAGAATAAATTCCAGTTTTAACGAGCTCGGAGGAATTGTTTGGCTGGTGAGCGAGTGAGTGAAATTCTGAGGTCTTAATAAAAAGAAGATGAACAATTTTTTAATTATATTTAAATTTGCTCGGTTTAATTGTAAGGAGCAAGTTGGAGGTCAGAGTTTTGTTGATAAGTCATTATTGCATTCTATTAATAGGGCCCTGGCTCCAGTATAACTTCTCTTCTGGTTGTTGACTGGAGATGAGAGTGGGAGTCAGTTGGGAATCTGCTAAGCTGGTACCCTAGAGAAAGGTAGAAGAAGGATGTACCCAGTTTGTGTACCCAAGTAAGGTCAATATCACAACCCCTGTTACAACGGAACCCACCGTCTTCTCTTATTACTCCATTTGGCCGCTCATTCACTTCTGTTAGTCCCTTTACAGCTCTCCTAACAGGGGAACAAAAGTTAGTGAGTGAAGTGCGGCAGTAAAGCTAACCACCATATTCTCTCTCACGGCCCAGCTACAAGCATTTTACAACACACACACTCCACATACACACACACACACATATGTATCTATATAAATATATATAATTATATGCGCACATTCATACACCACATACCAATAGCGAACAATGCGCATGCTTACAATTAAAATTTCAGTAGACAGAGATTTTCACACCGGCACCTGCTCTGCTCCAACTGTCCAGCTGGAACTTGTATACTCCTATGGGTTGTATACAGAGTGGTTGGGCAATACAACAGGCAATGGGAATGGGTTTTAGGCGAAATCTGTATACAGCGGCTATACCAGTGGTGAGCATCCAGTTTTGAGGAAGGCGCTATATAGTGATGCTGTGCACGAGAGGGGCACAAGTGGCGGGAAGCCAGCTGTAGAGTGGCATACGCGCGGGGGTGGAGGAGGTGGCGGCCCACCACATTGTATCGATTTGACAAGGACAGTCTGATTTGAACGAGCGAGACAGACAGAGAGAGAGAGTGTGAGAGTGTGAGAGACAACCCGGCCAAATGAAAAGCGGAACACTATCGACTTTATTGATCGATTTCTATAATACCTATATATAGATCATTTTTAAAACGTCACCAATTTACCTTACTATAAAAAAAGAAGAATAATAATGCAGAAGTTAAATTATTTAGGTGATCAGAGATCATTGGTCTTACATTTTACTTTTTATTTCTCTTACTGCTGTGACTAAATACTGAGAAATCGCGAGTTTTCACCGGAGTTTCACAATCAATTATTTGGAGCTCCCTGAGCACGCAAAATTGGTTTTTAGTATATTGTTTATGTGTGTGTATTTGTGATGTGTGTGTGTGTGTGTGTGCGTGTGTGTATGTGTATTGTGTGTATGCATGAGGGTTTAGTCTCAAACACACACAAACCCATACACACACATATATGTGACTCCAAAACGAAATATAGAAACTTCCAAATTAGCTTCTTTTTTTTATTTGCCACCAGAGAATTAGATATAAGGTTTTGGTTGAAATCAGTAAAACGGGAAATATACTGCGAAATAGATTTTTAAGTTTTTACCAATTTAAAATTTTACCGATTAAAATCCGTTTTCTGAAAAATGAGACTTTACCGAATCGTTTTTTCATTTTTTCGCATTTTTTGTAAAATGACTCCAATAATTTTCTTTAAATTTCGCATACTAAATACTAAGTATGCATACAAAGCATCACTTTTTTTTAAACATTTCCAGGAAAATCGATTTTGGAGATTTCTAGAGCAACAGTTAAGCTTTTCTCTAAAGTACCACTTCGGTGCAATTTGGGGTGATAGTAGCTTGATCAATTTGAGCCACCATAAATGCATTACTGAAATTCCAAGTTTGAAGTAAATCAGTGAGTCCTTACAGTAAAGGTGTCTAAATTTTTCGTTACGTCGATTACAATTTAACGATTTTCTGTAAATCGATATACTAACTGAACCTGTGAAGTCTATCGCTCTTATTATGCATTTTGATTACTGCGAAATGTTTCTTTAGAAATGCTAAAGAATGAAACTGCTATCTGCTAAAGAATGAATTATACGAATCGTGGCAAGAAACCTTTCAAAATAATAAAAAGTTTGATTCTCTATTTATCATTAAATATTTTACTCGGTTCTTAAGGAGCAGAAACTTCCAGTGAATCCTCTGTAAGTAAGATGTCATATTTGCAGTTAATACCCGCAGAGTGAGTTGAGGAGATTGAGACTGTTAGAACAATATTCCACTCAATCAAGCAGTTCAATACACAGTTTCTTGTCCTGTGCTCAACTTTAATAACTTTTATTTGTTTCCAAACTGTCTTACCAATATTCCTATGCTATCGAAACTAAATACTAAACAGAAATTAATAATAGAACGTAAATCATTTGTTGTTTTATGAAAAAAGGAAGTGTATGTGAAGTATGTGTGTTGATGTGGCTGAAGTATATTGTATTTATACACCTGTGTGTGTGTGAGTTTTGAAACAACAAAATAACAAAAGCCATCGTAAACATTCAATTAGCGAACTAAGCACAAAGGAAGAGGGGAATGACAGACTAGAAGAAGTATAATTTAATAAAAGCGAATTACCTGTGTATGTTGGACAAGTGGCGCTGTTATATTATAGACTGGGTACTAATTTGTGAACGTTCCAATCGTGCTCCACTGGCGCACAGTTTAACTCATCTAATGAAGTGTTTGATTCAAGAGTTCTTCCATTCATTTAGCTGGTTAGTGAACACTCCCACAACGTGCTCATTAATAACTGTTATCATTGTATTATAATTTTCTTTTATTAGATTTGCATAAATTACCACTAGAAGTTCTAACTTACCAAGAAGTAAGTACAATAGCAAGAAAGTAGGTACCGTTAGCAAGAAAAAGTATCTACTGCTAATCAATCATATTGAATTAGGACAGGATTCGGTAAATATATCGGTATATACCAATCTCAGCCTAAGCTAACCTAGTCTAGCCCTGCCTAAGCTAACCTAGTCTAACCTTACTTCACCGACTGTAACCTAACCCATTCTAGCCTATCCAAATTTAGGCCAGTGTAATCCTACATAAACTAACCTAACATAGTATAATCAACCTAATCTGACTAGCTTAAACAGCGCTATTTTTAATTTATCATAAATATTGATCCAGACCATGTTATCATTTCAGCTTAGCGTAGGAAATAATAATTATCAAGGCGGTATCCTGGTTGAAACTCCTTCTTTTTTTATAAAAATTGTAGACCGACCCTTTTGACCTATTGAGTATTGTTGAATATGTTCAATCTTTGGATTCTATACAGATAACATCTGCGATTTTATACGTCCTAGCATGCGTTCTTGAATCTGGCCGGATTCTGATTCTCCGGCATTGTCGGAGCAATAGAAGCAGTTAAAGCTTTAAGTTTGTGTAAATAATTGACTTCACTTTAAGTTTCTGCCTCGCACTATACAGATTGTGCTGAAACATAAAGGATAACACAAGGAAACATAAAATAATGACAACTCTCTACACATATTTGATACCTTACTCTGCTGGTGGATGAGATTCCGAAACCAGTCAGAAGCAATAAATATAAACATCCAACGATGGAGTATTGTACAAGATAAATCATATATAAGATTAATATGATTTATTGGGAACAAAAATTTTTTTTTCATCGCCAACAATTGGCAATTTAGCTATTTTGTTTTTAGCAACCCAATAAAGAGCTGCTGTCATTCTTTCGATAAGGCATAGTCCAGGACATAGGGAATGCTGGCCACTTAAGAAACTAAATATATCTACATATTTACCCTATTATTTCCACATTTCTGATGGAGGTCATTAGTTTCCTTATGCCAGTAACCAAGAATCGATTGCCTTTGAATATGGCATTGAATCGATAGCAATTTTGCTGCTTTTCAGTCGCCGTGACGTGTTACTGAACGTGGAACATCAGGAAAATTTACAGCCATTTCTAAAATCTCGAAACGTCAATCGTCAAGAATTTTTGTGTTCACTTTTTCTATCATTGCAATCGACCCCGCTAAATTCTTCAATCATGAACATTCGATCGCTCTCTTGAAACAAACAACCATCATTGCTTCAATTCAGTCTGCCATTCATAAACTTCACGATTTGTCGGAGGGATATTGCTGGAATATAACCCGTAGATATTGTCGGAGGTATATGGCTGGAATATAACCCGTAGATATTGTCGGAGGGATATTGCTGGAATATAACCCGTAGATATTGTTGGAGGAATATTGCTGGAATATAACCCGTAGATATTGTATGAGGAATATTGCTAGAATATAACCCGTAGATATTGTTGGAGGAATATTGCTGGAATATAACCCGTAGATATTGTAGAAGGAATATTGCTGGAATATAACCCGTAGATATTGTATGAGGAATATTTCTGGAATATAACCCGTAGATATTGTCGGAGGGATATTGCTGGAATATAACCCGTAGATATTGTCGGAGGTATATGGCTGGAATATAACCCGTAGATATTGTCGGAGGGATATTGCTGGAATATAACCCGTAGATATTTTCGGAGGAATATTGCTGGAATATAACCCGTCGGAGGCTTGTTGCTGTTGCTAATAAAAACGCGAACTTCATGGCTGGCGGGAATATTTATTCCCGTACTCATTTTAATTTAATCAAACCGGGCATGAAACTCGAATCTGACTGCGACCATATGTCTGACAGCCAGCTTATGTGCATGTAATATTGCTGAGCATTCACTACCTCGCATCCTAGTTTCCAGTAGCGGAAATCTCAACACGGATCTTCTTTATATGAAGGAATTAAATAAGTAAGTAGCTCATTACTCATTTAAACAAACTTCTTCCATATTGTCACCTACACACATGTTTTTTATAAGTTAATACTATTATAATGGTGTCGAAAGAATAATGCAGTATCTGATGGTTGACATATACTAGCTGAATATGACCTCATTAGGTCGAAATATCCTGTACAATGAATGTTTTAAAGCAAGAAAGAATTGATGTATGTGGTAAGTGGCATCACAAACTCCTCACTAATACTATAAATCTTGAAAATATAATAGTCATTTTGTGAACAACATTACACTAATGGATATTTAAGTAATATTACTGATTATTACTGTTTTGTTATCCATTATTCTAACCCAAACTCATCTAATACCTATATGATAACCTGACCTATCCCAAACCTAATTGGCATAAGCTAAGTAACCTCACTTTCTTAGCCAAGCTTTTATTCTATACAGATTGTTGACCCTAAAATCAGAATTAATTACTTGTTACCACCAGTGTTGAGTGTGCTTGAATACTATTTGTTTCATGGATTCAAAACATGGATTTCAAACCCGCTGTACAACTACAATTCTTGCTTTTGCAGAGGTTGGGATACAAAAATCAAGTCTATATAATGGTAGGACTAGGTGGCCAAGAAAGACAAGAAGAGGAAAAGAGCGCTGAGTTAGATTGTGAAGGTAGTGTGTTTGTATTCGTATTTCTGTAAAAAGCAAAAATAAACAAATCATCCTCATTCATAAACCCGTAAAACCCCTCACTTCCCCTTCTAGTTATCGACCAATCTCCTTACTAAGTTCCGTCAGCAGAATACTCGAAAAAATAGTCTTATCCAGATACTCAGAACACCTCGACGCTAACAATATACTAACTAACGAACAGTTTAGCTTCAGACCAGGTCATTCCACAGAACTTCAACTGACTAGAATAGTTGACGACATTACACAAAACTTTCATTGCAAAAAGCACACTGGCATGATACTTCTCGACATAGACAAAGCCTTCGACACTGTCTGGCAAACGGGACTTCTCTTCCGCCTCATTGACAACTCCCTCTATACTTTACTAAATTCCTACACTCATACCTTGCCAACAGAAAATTTTACATCCAACTAAATACGGCCTCTTCTGACTCCTACCCAAAGCAGCAGGTGTTCCTCAAGGTTCTATCCTGGGTCCCGTCCTCTTCATCACCTACATTAATTCTCTACCCAAACCTCCACATATCAACCTAGCCCTATACGCTGATGATGCTGCATTGTACACATCATCATCGAGAATCGATAATATCACTAACAGACCTACATCTGCAATAGACAAACTGACAAAATACTGCACTAAATGGAAAATGAAAATAAATCACGACAAATAAACGCCATACTGTTCACTAAACTAGACCAATAATCAACAGACAAATTAAACACAACAATTCTTTGATCCCTTGGACTAGGAACGTCAAGTACCTCGGAATAACCCAACAAATTGAACTTCACGACCCACGTACAAGACAAAGTGAATTCTGGAAAAATGACTATAAGACTACTCTTCCCGTTATTGTCACGCGACTCAAAAATGACCACACAAAACAAACTCCTACTGTACAAAGTAGTCATCAGACCGATGTTACTTTACGCTTCCTCCGCCTGGAGCCTGACTAGTAACAGCAACATCAAAAAACTTCAGAAAACCCAGAACAAATTCCTAAGACTTGTAGTCACAAGTCAGTCGACTCGCCACGACACACCAATATCGACCTACTTCACGTAAAATTTTCAGTAACCCCAGTTTATTCCTTCATCCAAAATCGTTTCCTGAAACTCCTCTCCACTCTAGACTGTCATCTTAATCTACTCTGCGCGGAATAGCCTCCTACGATCCCTCCATACATTACAGGCATGAAAGACTGAAACACATTCTCTCGTAATATTTTTCCTAAAGCTGCAGGTTTTTTCCCCTTGTTCACTGTATATGTACCTCGTCTTATCCCAAAAATCACTATACAAACATTGTAGGAAGGTTATAATGTTAATGTACATTGGAACTTCTATTGATTATTATTATGCATATTTGTAAATTTGTAATAAAGCTTTTTATCTATCTATCTAGCAAAAATAAACAATCATTTGTCCACTAAGCAATTTCCTAGAATTTTGTAAAGTCATAACGATATTCTGATGTTAGTATTTTCAACATGCTACTATTATTCAAAGTATTTTTATAAGCAAAAGTTACGGAGATTAGTGGTTCTTAACGAGTCGTCAATCACTAGATACGCTGAAATATAACCCGTAGATATTGAAGTTTGTATGGAAAGTGGGGATGTTGCAGAAGGCAGTTGTAGCAATAGAGAGTTGTAGTGTACCGTAACAGAACACAGTAGCTAATAGAGCTATCAAGAAATTAACACTACTAGCTAATAATTTATACAAAGAAAATGATTTTATTAACAATAAAACATGCGATCAACACAGATACACACTATACTGACCAATAAAAACAGCTATTAACTTTTATTATACCAGTTCTATAAAACTTACCTATTTATTACTATTCAAATAATGTGAGTTTAAATGTCGATAAGCCTCTATTAGAGATCTTTTTAAATTTATAGTTTTAAATTAAACATAAAAAATATGTTTTCGATAATTTCATTCACCAACCAATCAATCTGTTTAGTTGCACTATTTCGAAACTCTCAACCAATCAGTACAATGTCTAGTACAACGATTTGTTCGAAGGAGGGGGGATGAAGTTTTTGCGTTCGAGATTGTTCACACGTGCCCCCTGGATATCCGACTAAACGCCTGTGCAGCCTTTTTATAGTGGATCGCTCGACGTAGAATGGCTGAATAGCCGAAGTCATGGGGAAGGAAAAGCGATGTGTTCGACACCAAAATAATTTCATCTTTTTTTAATATTAATAAAAAAACAAATATGTCTCTGCATGGATTGTAAACATCGGCGCCTGTTTCATTTTGTGGTCATCGATGGTTTTGATTGTTTTCACCCATTTTCAGGTTGTGTTGATATTCTCACTAATATTTTACTTGACATTCTCACATACCAGTCCTCACGCGTTGGTCTAGTGGCTAGCACACTCGCCTTTCATGCGAGAATTCAGGATTCGATTCCCGTGAGGTCAAAATGTCGGTGTTGACAGATAACTGTTTACAGATAACTTAAATAAAGATATTATAACCTATATATAATTGGCGAGAGCAGACAGACAAGTGAGATGAGTGAGTTGGACGACAACTAAATTGTCGCCCGTCTGCACATGTGCTAGTAAAACAATAGCTGTGGAGATAGTTTCGTCGCCCTGCTGTCGCCGTTCGAAGAACCACGTCCTCATATAAAGGCCTATCATAACAGGCACGTTACACTGCTAATCTCCACATTGTAGACTATCTCAGGTTGCATAATAACTGAAAGCAACTAAATATTTTTAAAAATCCGGAAGTTTGAAGAAAATTTAGGACAATGAGAACTATGAGGGAAAGTTTGTGAGTTTATCACGGAAATATATGTTTTGAGATCCTCTGAATCCTAAAAATGTTTATAAAAAATGGTGTGTAAGTGGGTGTGTGTGAGTGTGGTGCAAAACTAAATAGCTCAAAAACGAAAAATTCGATACGAATTCGAACGATTTTTGATATTACGTTTAGTCACCTCGGTTAATTGCAATGCCACTAAAGTTTTGGACGAAACTCTACCAACCGATGGTGCGATTTTATTGTTGAACATTTTTTTCGATTTTTCGCTATTTTCTTTAAATTGACAAACGATTTTCTTTAAACTTGGTATAAACTGTCTAAACTCTGTATAGCTAATGATTTTATTTGAAACATTTTTCAAGGAAAATTGATTTCTGGGGATGATCGGAAGGGCATCAACCCACAGGCTACCGTCTACTTCAATGTAAATTGTGATTCTACCATTTATTTAAAATATGTTAAAAGATTCAATAAAATTCCAAATTTGAAGAAAATCAGTTAACCGAGATTGGAATTTTCACAGTTGGATTTTAAGTCTTTTGGAATTTTCTCTAACGATTTTTATTAAACTTGGAAATCTAACTGCAGCCTATAACTTTTGGTTCAAACATGTTTTCGAAAAAAGTGGATTTTAGGGGTTTCCCGGTTTAATTTAAACTTGTGTCACAAAGCTTTCATTAGTTGAGAACAAAGGACCTTGTCAAATCGACAGTCATAAACCCCACTATCTTTATAATATGGTACAAGCCTAATTAAACGTTTAATAAACATTGCAGGTTTAAAGAAAAGTTACAATTATAATGATTGCAGTAAGAGGAAATCGTGTACACAACAGATTGTTTTTAATTTGTTTTTAGAAAACCATAAATCAATAAAAAAGTGGGGAAAAGTAAAAAAGGAAGAAGAAAAAAAATGCTGGGATAAAAGGTGGGACTTGTAAGACATTATGGAGAGAGGAGGTTGTTGCATGTTTGGTGAAGCTGCCGGAAATGTATTAAGTTAGGAGAAGTTAGAGAGTTCGGAGCGGCCTGTTTGAACAGAAAGCTGTGCGCACTCTTTGCCTAGATTGCCAATTAGTTATCTCTCATTGAGAGCTGTATGCGACTTGGCCGCCATTCGGAGAAAGTAACATACAAACATACTGTTCCGCCTTTTACCAACAATCGTTTTGATATTTCTTTTTATTATTATTACTATTTTTTCCTCAGCAATTTAGCTAGCCTTTAAAATGATGTACGGGTTCGAAAATCAAGCACGTCATTCATTAATATTTAAACATTTTTAAACTATCATGTCGGTTTCCAAGATAGTTACAAGATAGTACGCAAGTTATTGTTATTATTAGTTTTGCTTTTCCTTTCAATAAACACTTCAATCGTAACTCATCTAGAAGTGTGCTTTTATGATTGTGTAACACTCTAACATTACTAACCATAATACATAACTCGAACAAAACTGTGTTTTTAATTTTATATCTGTCGAGTGCTCCACTCTCATCATTTGCTTCCGTCTTGTGAAACTCATAGATTATAGTAATCACTTTCAACAAATAATCAATCTCTCAGTAAATATTTACTTCTAAATCCTAAATTACGTAAAATTATTTAATCACATAGAAACCAAAGAAAATGTATTTTTGTGAAATAGGTTTAATAAATATGACAATATAATGAAGGCCCTGTTTGTGAAACACTCAACTTTCTCTTACAAAAGTTCTCATATTTTAAATTGAATGTTTTTGTTTTAAAGATTGCAATTTATAAATAATTAGTTGCCTTCACACTTGAAGATGGTAGAACCATAGGTTATGCAGAAATGGCAATTAAGAGAGGTGAGCATAACCCCACCGCTTCATTAAAAGGATTTCATGAAAAAATTATTCAAGTAATAATTGTAGGAGCAGATTATACTTCAAGTTGAAAGAAAATCTTTCTAGTCACTTTTGAGAAAATGGGGAAAACTTTCAGTGAACGAGACTTTCGGTTGATCGATTGTGAGCATTGTTGTCTGGGGTGCTGATCGATTCCAAATGTCAACCCATTAATGAGAACAGATGAGCTATTGCCTAGTCAAAGTGCGCAAGTAAAAAACACGGCGTTCGAGACAGCGTTTCAGTTCAATAAAAGTCCCTTATAAAAATCGCCGTCACTTTCGGTTTGTATCTAATTATTAAATTTACTAAAATTCGAATTTACATTTTTATAAAATTTTAAGATTTTACTTTTAAAAACGATTTAAAGTTTTAAAGATTTTTATAAAATCTTTTAATGAAACTTCACACCTCTCTCTTTTATGCAATTATGCAGTTCTAAAACTGGGTATTTATTTTAACTGTGTGTGCAGATATAAGATGGAAGGAGTTTTATCGACAACTTTATGTGTACCTGTGGGCAAAGTTAAATGAGAGCCATTAGAATGCTTTGACAAAAGGCAGTGCTTAACAGGCGTTCAGATCTCACTACTAGTGGTCGAGATATCTGTGTTGTGTCTAGTTGTAGACCAGCGCCAATGTTCCAACGAAATTTGTAATGGCAGTTTTGAGTCTAATTTCAGATCGCCCAATATCAACCTAAAATTAATTTGTCCAGATAACATTGCCAATAAAAGTACAGGTATATATATCAGCAGTTAGCATTTTCCATTTAAAGAAACATTTGCAAGAAAATCGGCGAAAACCGAAAAAAAATCATTCGCTGAACTCCCATATCTGGAAGTTTCTGGACGAAACTTTAGGTATGATGTTACCTAAAAGAAATATAGTTTCATGTAGCTACGAGTATTCGTTTGCGAGGTTTGGCTTACACAACAGACACACAAATCATTTGCTAAAAAAATGTTTTTGCAGTCACAGGGCCGTTTTTGAAATCAAGATCCAAAATTTGACACGCTTGCAAGTTTTTCTCTCACAAAAGAGTACGAAACAAAAAATCAACACTTTGATGAATGCTAGTAATAATGTTAAATATAGCGATTATTTAACAATTAATCGACTTCCAATACAAGACAAAGTTATGTAATCTAAACTCTATTATAAAAGTTAAAATAATTCATTAAGTGAAAATAAATTGATTGTCAAACTGGAAGAAACAAGTGAATAAATCAATAGGTTGAAAAAAAAATAATCAGACAAAACATTTCTGTTATAATTGTTTTAATGTATAGGTTGATGGTATAATTTCAGTTGTATACCAAGAAGAAAAAATTTAAAAGACAAAGAACGCAAAATATTATGTAAAGGAGTCGTTTAATTATTGATATTAATAACAGGTCTGCAAGTTTGGCAAACAATACCGTAAGTCAAATAGCACTCAATAATATTGATGCTATCAATTTAGTTTATCGATTGATTTCGATTACGCAAGTGAAACATGACAGTAGTTATACTGTTTATACATTAAGGGCAAGACGGTCTAGAGGTGACCTAATTAACTGAGGCTCCATTCACTGCTATATTCAAAACCATTTTCTCATTATGTGTGTTCTATTTTTTTCAATTTTGTTTAAGTATTTTATTTTTTCCCAAGACTGTGCTAATTTTATCTGTATGGCCAACATCATACAAGGCACATGTTACACAAATTGATTCATCAGGCAAGAAAATTGTTCGTTTACAGACAGTCACCAGACTCTTCGTAATTTTGTTTAGTTTGCTATTCATACAAAATTACACTAACCTCTTTTTATGCCTATCAGTACATAGTGAGCGGTAATTCAGTTCGTTACTACTCTTTTGTGCTGTTGCTAGGGTATCTGTCTGGCGGTGACCACCATCTCTCCACGCTGAATATTGGAAAGAGAGAATCCTGTCGAACAAAGTTTATACATGGAGCCTCACTTGAAAAGTTATCTTCCTTGTAAAGAGCAAGAATAAAAAAAAAACATGCTTTGTCTGGAGAAGGGAATAGCTAAGTGGTTAGCGTAATGGACTCCCACGCGGAGATCCCTGGTTCGAATCCAGAATTAATAATGCTCTAATCAAAGAACTTGTACAAAGTCGACTTATATTTTATCAGTTCAGAACACCCGGAGTCCAGAGGAATAGCATAATGGTTTCACTACCCTTAGTCGAACACATTACACTTCTAATAAACAAAAAAGAATTAGAAAAGGATAAAACAGAAAATAAAATTGGTGACGCCGATGCTAATTTAAGCTTTCAAGAAGAGGCTCATTGCAATATAAGCGAAACGTCGATACCTAACAACCACTGTCGCGTTTTCAACCTGAAAACTCAAATGTTTTCCATTTTCAAAATTGATACTGTCAAAATGACTATGTGTATCTGAAATTATGGTCATTCGAAATTTCATAAAATAGCGACTTTACTATAGAAAAGCTAGAAAACTACCGGATACCGTATTTACTCGATTTCGAGACGCCCTCGATTCTAAGAAGCATCCCCATTCTAAAAATGCATTATTTGAAATACCTAAAAAAAGATCTCTAATTAAAGGAAAAAATATAAACCACATAATTTTACAATATATTTCAAATTGAGTTTTTTTTAAAAAAAAAAAAACCTGTAGTCTCCTTTTGTATGGGAATTTTCCAAAAACCAAAAAATAAAATTAAAAGTCTATTTTTTGTCTTAGTACACATATAGTAATATAATAATATTATAAATGTATGTTAATTATAATGTAGATAATGTGTATATATTGTATAATATATATATATGAGTATTATCTATCCTATCTATCATCTATCTATATATATATATTAGAGAGAGAGAGAGAGAGAGAGAGAGACCTTCACTTTTATTATTTTCTTTATGATTTCAAAAACATTACCATTTAATTGATAGAAGAACAGTGCCATGTAATTTTCAAGAGTATAAATAAAGTCGTTATAGTAAAAATTGAGATTAATAAAATGAGTGATAAAAGTGTGGTTGGCCGTAGTAATTCTTAAACGGCTTGTAGAGCGCGCCACAAACAAAGAGCTAATAGTACAGAAAGGTGGCCTGAGATAGTAAAAAGGTGTACATCTAGAGAGGGCGATAGCAGTAATGGAAACTCATAGTTTGGGCAGAACAAGCGTAAACGAGCGCAATTAAGTCGGTGGCAGAAATAAAAGTAGACGAAGGAGATGAGAATGCAGAGGAGACATGGGAGACTAAGATCCAGCCGGAAGATGCAGTGAAGCTTATTACAGAGAAGAAGACACCGTTGTAATTTTGCAGGAACAGAGAACACCATTGACATTCCACCAGCTATATAAAGTTAATACAATCTCGTGATGAGCACCTTACAGTTGGAATTAATAGAGAGCGTGTCACACGAACTTCTCGGCAGCCAGAGCCACTTTAGAAATGGTAAATTATTTCGCACATCATCATAATTTTTAGGTTTATACTTTTTAACTATTAATGAAATAATCATATTTCAACTTTTGGCATATCATTACAGAGAAGGTAAGATGTACCTTCTCATTGACCATTAGTAAGATGTACCTTCTCATCGACCATTAGGCCGATTTAGGAAAATTATTCTGAAATTTTATTGTTCCTGGATCATTAATAAATATCTGGTTGAATTGAATATACAAATACAGAGGATGACAGACAGTTTGGTGAATCTTTGGCTGGTAGAAAATGTAGGGAACCTGTTCATTCAGTCGATAAAGTGTAACCAGGGGAGTTAGTTGACTTCTTGTTGCTAGCTTTAAATGTGTGAATTACTAAAACTTGGTCAAACATAAATACCAAATTAGCAAATTACGTACCTAGTATTGCTGAGTGATGATGACAGTAAATTAACAAGAATAGAAGAGGTCAAAATCAACCAACCCAACCCTCTCTAGTAAAAAAGGAAACCTAATAAAACTCTCTAGTAAAAAGGAAATTAAAAAATAAAACTAAAATTATAGTATCAGGAGAGTTGATACTTGTAGGAGGTAAACTGGCTGGTAGAGAGAGTACCCAGTCAGCTCTCTCTACTTGTGTTATGAAATTACAACACTAGACTGCGCTAGTCTGCTTGTGTTTTCTTTCCCTTACTGCGTGGGGAAGTACTGCGAACGGGTCAAATTTTCGGAACTTTCCGTATATGTCTATGAACAAATATCTTAAAAACAAAAAAATCACAGAAGAAAAGTGATCTGTAAAGTCGTACTTTCAGTTTTTACTTCCTCTTACTCCTACTAAGAAGAAGTACTGTAATCGTGTCAAATTTTCGATATGACTGTTTCACCAGGAAGTACACGTTTTGAGGTCCCCTGAGCCCAAAAAAGTGGTTTAAAAAATGATCTGTGTGTATGTGTATATATGACCAGCATAGCTCAAAAACGAAATATCGCAGAAAGTTATTCCGATCAGGTATCACCAAGGGATTCGTCAGTAAGTTATCTGTCAGTTCCCCAACCGGAAGTACCACTTTACTGAATGTTTTTTTTTACATTTTTGCAATTTTCTCGAAAATGGCTCCAACGATTTTCTCTAAACTTTATAATATCAACTACATATTCAAAGAGTCACAACTTTTATAAAAAACATTTCTCCGGGAAAATTCATTCAAGGGTAATTCTGGTTAGGTTTTCCTATAAAGTGCTATCGTAGTTGATTATACATTCTACCATCTAAAACAAATTAACAAAACAAACAAAATTAATTAGAAAATAAATAGACTGCCAAAATTCTGAATTTCAAGAATATTAGTAAACCGGAAGTGCGTTTTTACTGAACAGATTTTTCAGTTTTCGCGATTTTCTCCATAAAAACACCGACCGATTAAATTTGGTATACTATGAAATTTGTCAATCACAATTTGTAAAGAACTATGAGAGTGTTTCACACCAGATTTTTAAACAGTTTTTCTTTATACCTGGGATGCTCTAGCAATGTTTTCAATGTTTCCTTTAACAATATCTACTACAGTAGTGTACGTTGTTAGTTAAATAGATCTGGAACAAAGCTTGACATTACAATTCCTCCAGAACCTTATCCAAACATCGATGTTGCAGCAAAGTAGAAATGATAAGAGTTAGGCACACGTGTTACAGTGTGTTGTTTGAAGAAAATTATTGAAGTCGTTTTTATGAAATTCGCAAGAACTAGAATAAAAAAATCATTCAACTTCCTCTTGTTGGATTTTGATTTGCGGGCTGATGGTATCTAAACAGAAAATCAAGTTTAAGTTGCTTCTAATTGTTATTTTTTTCGTTTTTGGAATATTTTGTTCACACTCACTTACAGACCATTCGCTAAAATAATTTATTTCGAACTCAAAACAACATCAAAACATGAATTTCCGGTAAAAATTTAACTTCGAAAATTTAACACGATCGCAATACTTCCTCTTACAGAAGTAAGAGGAAGTAATAATACATTATTTCATCTTCACCGTTTCTCTGAAGGCTATAAGAGAAAATGAATTGCGTCCGGGTCAAATATATGAAATTGAGAAAATATATTATGTTTGAGGTGTCTTGAATGCGAGATAGAGGTTTTTAGCGAATGGTTAATGTGTGTGTGTGGTGTGTGTGTGTGTGTGTGTGATAAAAATATCAAACAACATGAATCGCAGGAAATCAAACTTATTGTTCCTTTGATATCTCTGCATCCAACGCGAAGAATCCGTCAGCATTTCACTGATTGTATTTTTTTGTTCAGTTTTTCTCGAATACGGCTCCAATGATTTTCATTAACTCGGGGCTTGATTGACTATCACTTTCATTTGAACTTCTTCCAGAAAAATTAATTTTTGGATATTCTGGGGGAGCCGTGGCTTCAGTATTCCCTCTAAATTACTATTTCATGGTACTCTGCTGTTCTATAACTACATCATTTAGAGGAAAATTTAATATACTCGTATTAATTAAAAACGAGAGCGCTTCATTGTGTTCTAAAACTACTCCACATATTATAATTACTACACTTTAAAAAATAGGTCGCTTTTATTTGAAACATTCTTTGGGAAAAATGGGGTTTGGGCGTTGTAGGCTTTCTTCATGGGCGCCATTTCAGTGGAGTGGCAGATCGGGAAACTATACATTTAGGAAAATTCAGAATTTTAAACAAATTCGTCTATCTGAAATGTAAAAGTACTACTACTACTACACTGGCACTACAGTTCAAAATGGACGAGGGCCTCATCAACAACTTTCTTCCACTCGTCTCTGTCCGTTGCCACTCTTCTCCATCTTCTTACTACACCCAATTCCGTGAGCTCTTCCTGGACATAGTCGATCCACCTCTTACGAGGCCTACCTTTTTTTCTTGCTTCTCCTGGATTCCCACGTAGGAGTCTTTTCGGAAGCCGCTCTTCCTCCATCCTCTCAACGTGCCCCAACCACCTCAAACGAGCCTGCTTTATAGAGCTAGTACAATTCTACATTCGTTCTAGTGCGCCACTATACATCCACCATTTTGGCGCCAAACAGCTCCATCAGAACTTTGCGTTCCCAAACCCCTAGTAATTTCTCTGAAGTCTTGGTCAATCCACGTCTCACACGCGTATGTGACTACAGGCTTTATTATTGTCTTATACAACACTATTTTGCCATCCCGTGACGACATCTTAAAGCGGAGCGCTTTAGACAGTGCAAATAAACATCTGTTGCCTGCCGCAATTCTAGATTTTATTTCATCTTCAATTTCATTTTTGTGTACCACGACAGCTCCCAAATATTGACATGCGGGAAGATGTGCCCCAACATTTGTACATTTGCCAGATTTATTCCTTGGCTCCTCGTAGTTTTCATGTACTTTGTCTTTTTTTCATTCATCGACAAACCTAGCTTCTTTGCTGAGCCCTTAAATTCTTGGAGCATACCAGCTAACGATCCTATTGTACGTCCTGTGAGCAAAACATCATCCGTCTACGCAAGATGCTGGGTCATTCTATTGAAGATATGTCCTCCGGAGTTGGTTCCAATACCTCTTATGGCGTACTCCAAGGCCAGGTTGAATAATATGTATGATACTGGATCGCCCTGCCTGAGGCGCAGGCTACTAAATTGATCTGACGGAATTCTAATCTTCACCCAACAGTTGGTATTGTTCAGGCCGGAGATACCAATTAATCCAATTAGCTTCTCGGGTATTCCCAAGCTTCTCATAGCTGTTAGCATTTCTATCATGTGAATCGAATCATAGGCTTGCTGAAAATCTATAAACAAGTGGTGCAGGTCCACATTGTTCTCGAAGTCTTTTCCAGCATTTGCCTGACAGAGAAGATATTCAACTGTTTATTGATTCTTCCTAAATCCGCACTGGTAGTCACCAATTACTCTCTCTGCCCACTTTGACAGCCTATTACTTATTTCTATGGAGAGAACTTTGTAGACTAGGCAGCAATGCAATTCCCCTATAATTTTCGGAGTTAAGTTTGTCACCCTTCTTATATATGGGACATAAGACTGCTGTCTTCCACTCTTCAGGTATTTTTTCCTGCATCCAGATATCATATATGAGGCTATGCAGCACTTTCGCTACCGGTTCCCCTCCATACTTAAGCATCTGTTGGTATCTCATCAATTCCAGGAGACCGGTTATTTCTGAGCGCCTGGATAGTGCTCACTACCTCCTCCCTCTCCGGCGGTACCTCTTCCTCTATATCTCCCCTCCTGTCTATCACTTCCTCTCTCTCATTCGCCTCTGCCACTTCAAGATTTAACAATTCATTAAAGTACTGAGCCCATCTTGAGAGAATTTCCTTTCTACCTATGCAAGCCTATGATTCGATTCACATGATAGAAATGCTAACAGCTATGAGAAGCTTGGGAATACACAAGAAGCTAATTGGATTAATTGGTATCTCCGGCCTTAACGATACCAACTGTTGGGTGAAGATTAGAATTCCGTCAGATCAATTTAGAGTAGCCTGCGCCTCAGGCCAACCTTATATAACATTGCCAACCTTATATAACATTGCCAACCTTATATAACATTGCCAACATTATATAACGTTGCTAACCTTATCATTTCAAAAATTTACACGAGATTTATATCCAACACTTATCTCTTTGACTCCTTTATAAAATATTTGAGTGTCCTTTCTTTCAAATTGTTCTTGTACATTCTCTATTTTTCTTTTCTCCCATGGTCTTTCCTTTTTTCTACATATTTCGTTTACTTTCTTTCTTTTATCTTTATAATAATCATAGTCCCAACAATTTTAACCTTGCCTCATTTCTCTCCTGCACGGCCGAGTCACATTCTTCTTCATACCACTCGTTCCGTTCTCTTCGTTCTCTGAACCAAATTACTTCCTCTGGGGCAGGTTTCAGAACGGAATTGATTTTACCCCAATCTAAGTTGGCCTGATAGCAAGTTATTTTCTCTCGCAACTTTTCCCTATAGAGATTTCCTCTTTCTTCCAGCTGTAATTTGTCAACCCTCATTTTCTTAATGTTTCAGTTCGTCAACTCCATTGTTTAGCAATTCTCTGTACATACTTTGCTCGTACCATATAGTGATCAGTGTCGCAATCGGCTCCGCGATAACTACGGACATCTTGGATGTTAGACTTGTGACGTGCATTTATGAGTATATGATCAAGTTGATTTTTGGTTTGATATCTGGTGATATCCACATCTTTTGTGGATTTCTTTATGTGGGAGATACGGGTTACTGACCTCGCCATCGCAAAATCTATCAGTCTAAACCCATTCACACTGGATACCTCGTCTTTACTATGCATTCCTATCGTGGGGGAGAAAGCTTTCCTATTTTTGCATTGAAATCCCCCATAATTATTTTTGCATCATATCTTGGCATCCCACACCTTTTCTAAGCTCCCATAGAATCTGTCTTATTCTTCCTCATCTGTCGGAGCGTGGATGCTAATTGGGGAGGTATTATACATTTTACGAATAAGGCATATCCTCTCATTTACGGCTTTATAACCTAATAGTGCATGCTTCAGTGAGTTTTTAATCATGAATCCTGTACCAAATATGTAATTCCTACTTGTGCAGGCACTGTTTATAATTGTATAATCTTTTAGTCCTATTATATATCTGAAATTCTCCATCTGATCTCCTGAGAGCGGCAATGTCTAGATGATACTTCAGCAGTTGTTTCTCTAATACTCTACTGCTTCAGCTTGCTACAAACTTCTTACATTCCACGTGACCAATCGCATTAGTCCGTGTCCTCGCCTAAGTCGTTTTCTTTTTCCAGTCCAGCTGTTCTTTCGTCTATGTTCCATAATTGTGACCCTTTTTAAGGAGATTAAGGGTCGTTAGCCCATCGTCCAACCCCCAACCTGGAGGACCAGAGAATTTGATTTCGGAGTTCCTATCCCCTAGACGAGCTGCCTTCACCACGGCTATGAGCCCCACATTGGTCATTTAACGTTATCCAGGATGCACCACGCGGAGGCGACCTGCCTATACCCCAATGTAAAAGTACACTAAGAGAAGTTCGTGAGAGAGTTTTACCCCTGATTATTGTTATATAAATATTCAGTCTTCTTCTTTCTATGAGTACAACAGATAACCTAACTATAATAATATGAAGTTAAGAAGCTCATTCTGATTCATTTTATTTTTTTTCTTTTACTTTCTCTTACTTATTAGTAAGAGAATAGTAAGAGAGATTAATGCACACTCATGCAAGCTGTTGAATTTTCTTACATTTTGAAATGTAAATAAAACACATAGTGGAAAGTGATAGTAGTTATAGTGGAAAGCATTCTCACGTACGGTGGGGGGAGCTGGACACTTACCGAACGTCTCAGACAACGAATAAATGGAATTGAGATGGACGGTCTGAGACGCAGTTTGAGGTTTCTCTTCTCCATAGGAGGAGGAACATAGATATCCGTGCGGATATAGAAGCACAGGAGACCGCAATTGACCGATTGAAATGTGGTCTCTACAGTAGTACGGTCCTGTACAGAATATATGGACCTGTCTGTGAAAATGGGAGCTGGAGGATAAGAAAGAACGCTGAGCTCCGTCAAATATATAATGAACCAGACTTGGTTGCCTCTGTGAGGAAGAACCAGCTGAGATGGCTGGGGCATATGGAACGAATGTCCGAAGGCAGGATTCCAAAAAAGCTGTTGGAAGGGAAACCGGGAGGGAGCCGTAGAAAAGGACGTCCCCGATTGAGATAGCTGGGAGATGTGGAAGAATGATTGAAGAGAATGAGAGTGAGAAGATGGAGAAGACACGCCCAGGAAAGAGAAGAGTAGAGTAAGAGTAGGACTGTGGAGGAGGCCCAGGCTCTTGTAGGGCCGTAGCGCCAAGGGGTAGGTAGGTACAGTGGTACGGTCATGTTCAGAGAATGGGGGAGGAAAGGTGCCAAAGAAAGTGTTTTAATAGTTACCTCCTGGTAGCAGTAAAAGAGGGCGCCCTAGAATGACATAGAAAAGACGAATGGCTCGAGCAATGGAGGAGGACAGGGAAGACTGCCTCACATGGTCTTTGGAGATCTAACGTAACCACGGAAAGCGTGGAAATACATACAAATAGACCTGCTTACTGAAGATATGTATCTGGTGAAGTGAGGACTCAAATTCGGTAACCCATGACTAGCTCGCTTATAAAATCGGATAATACTAGCCTTTCGGGAAGGAAGAATTTTGTAATTATTTTTATTGTATGTACACCAGCCAATTCGTATTCCTCAAATTTCATATAATTTCATATTTATAGATTCCTAATTATAGAATAACAATGTAAACACCATTTTATTTAATTAAATTTTTATTAATAATTTAATGCAAAATATTAAATGATATCAGGATACCTGCAGTGACATCTCGTTGACAATAGAAGAACTAATACTTTCAGCTGAATTAACAATCTCCTTTCATTTATTAAAATAAAATTATTTCCATTAGGATATTTTTCATTAAAGACTTTGTAATTTTTATTATAATAATAAAACAATGTTCACACATTTATTTTCACTTATTATTAAATGCGTACCTGGGGCCTGCTAGGTTTATGAAGGTGTTTGTGTTAATATGGGGCTGATGGTACTTGCATAATAGTTTTAGAAATTAGAAAATTAATGTGAATTTCTGAAAACTGATTTAAGTTTACTTCCACAAAGATAAAGTAGAAAATAATTGTTGAATTTGTTTATTTATTTTTAATTGAATGAATCTTGTTGAAGGCCTATTTTAATTTGTATTTAGAATTTTAGAAGAAATGAACAAAATTTTCAGCCTTGTAAAAATTTTTGTTTTATTTGATTCCTTGCATTTAGATTATAATATTTCAAAATAGGAAAAGAACTCAACGTTTCAGCAATTTGCTTGCCACTTTCAAGAGTATTCTAAAACAAAAAAATTAAAGGAACATTTTGGGGATACATTTACATTTGATACAATTGAAAGAATTTATAGCGAGTTACATAATTTATTTTATTAATAATATGCAAAGCGAAAATATAATATATTAATACCGACCTTACTATTGAACTTATTGCATAAAAATCCCATTTGCAGAGACCAAGTTTTCGTCAGGATTAGTGAATATACATATAATTTAAGCTTCCCTATTGTTATAATAGGCAGAAAAACATTTTTTCCCTTATAGTTTTTTAGGTTTTATTTTATTTATTAGTAGAGTTTGTTTAAATTATTAATACTTAGTTTTTGTAATATAAACTATATATATTTTTGAATTCTGTGTTTAAATTTAAGAAGGAACTTTAAGAATTGATGCTGCCTTTTACGTGAAAGCATTGCTTTATTTTTAATTTTTTTCCCCTATATTATGTAAGTGGTAGGTTACCCAAATTTTTGGCAAAATCTATGATTGATAAAAAATTAGGTTGGGCTAAGGAATGGCTATCTCTTGTTAATCACTTTAATATCGACCTTGGCATTAATAGAAACATTGTAGAACAGTGGGATGAGAATTCAGATACACTGTTGCGAAATGTGATTAATTTTGCAAATAATAATTTATATATGAAAATTAATGATAGCGCTTTTCACTTACTATGTAAGCACCTCAAGTTACAGTTTAGTTCATGTGACCACTATCTAACAACTAGAATTTTCTGATTTGTAAATGAATTATAAAAGTAAGATCAGAAACGATTAAATTTAAGATGTAAACCATGGATAGATATCTGAGTTCTCATCGGACTGTCTGTTGTGTACCATGGGGCTCAAGGAAGACTTGCATTATTTTTTGGTGGTATGTCCTCCGCTTGGAAACTGTAGATTGAAAATATTGGGGGAAGATAAGATTTATACGGAAAGCAGTTAAAATTATTAAATGGCCACAATTGGCCTCAAATTATTGCCTATGTACCATGTGCTTACAAATATAAACAATCTGTACATGAAAACTGTACATAGACCACCGGTATTATTCCGTTTGTTATTTCGGTTGAGTTTGTTTTCATAAGTTCTTATACTAAAAATATACAATATATGAAATAAAACATAAATATAATAAAAAATAAATTAATTAAATGAATAAATAATATATATATAAAATATAATAAAATATATGATAAGTGATTACAGAATCTGATTTCATATTTTGATTGTTTCATATTACTGTTTGATTTGGTTCATAGGATTTAGTTATGTTTATGCAATTAATATATAGATAGATATGTGACAAATTAAGTAAGTAATAAATAAATGGAAATATATGCTATATTTATAATGGTTATTATAGTTGTTTTGTCTGATTGTCTGATTGAAATTGTTTATCTGATCATTTAAAAATTTATTTTGATAATTTATCCTAAATTTTTAAACAAGTTTATTATTATATAATTATGTTACATATTATATACTTTGCTTGTATTGTAACGCGGAGTTCGCCTGACGGTCACTGAACCCTTGGCTATATGATTTAATGAATATTATTTGCGTGGAATTTATGTAATTTAATCATAAATAAATAAATAAATAAATGTTATTGTAAAGACCTATTTAATAGATACAGTTTCATTCGACAATTTTTCATATTTATGGATAAATTTAATTATTAGGAAGATTTTTTGTAATATTACTTACTTTCTGAAAAAAATGAGTTGGCACATTTTAACGTTATCACGTGTGTGTTTTTGGCTCAACTATTTAATTTTTAATAATGGAGGCTAGAAACGCTAATTATAGTTGTTGGGTTTGCCTCAATTTATATAATTTATATTTCAAATATACGACTTTTTCATATATTTGAAAAGAAATAATTTTGTTAAAACATTGATTTATTTAGATTGTAATAGGTGGCAGAGAGAAAAGTTGGAAGGTTTTATAATAAAAGATTATGTTAACAGGTTACAGATATTTTTTTAATTAAATCTATGGTGTTATATATTTTTTTATTTGTGCACATTCATTTCTATCATTCATTGCTTCAAATATATTATTTTCATTATATTATTTCATTGCATTGGAATAAATATATATTGCTTGTAAAATTTTTCGTTTATTTGTTTCATAATCTAATACAGTTTACAAAAACATATATACATACAAAAATATATACATATTACAAAAACTAAGTATTAACAATTTACACAAACTCTACTACTAAATAAAATAAAACCTAAACAACGAAAATGGGAAAGAAAGATTTTCTGCCTATTATAACAATAGACAAGCTTAAATTATATGTATATTCACTAATACTGACGAAAACTTGGTCCCTGCAAATTGGATTTTTATGCAATAAGTTCAATAGTAAGGTTGGTATTAATATATTATATTTTCGCTTTGCATATTATTAATAAAATAAATTATGTAACTCGCTATAAATTCTTTCAATTGTATCAAATGTAAATGTATCCCCAAATTGTTCCTTTAATTTTGTTGTTTTAGAATACTCTTGAAAATAGAAGCAAATTGCTGAAACGTTGACTAGTTTTCCTATTTTGTTGCTAATGGAAAGATTGTATTCTAAATACAAGCAATAAAGGAACAACCAAGGTTGAAAATTTGGTTCATAACTTCTAAAACTCTTTCCAGAATTTTCTAAATTTATCATTTATTATGAGAGGTCTTCTTTAATACTGAACTTTACCAGGAAAATCAAGAGAATTAAAAGCTAATGAAAATTGAATTTTCTATATATTATTAATTGTTTTTATTACAACGGGACTAACATCTTCTAAATTTAAAGAAATCGTTCAAGTAAGTAAAATTAACATGAAAATTTGTCACTTAAATCTGTATAAACTGCAGTAAAAGAAAGTCGTATGAGTGGTTGACAACCGAATTTTTGTTTAACCACTTTATTTATGTTATCAGCAATTTAATAGGATCCGAAGAGAGGGATCCAAAGCAGAGAGAGAGAGAGAGTCTCACTCATAGTTTAGGACAGATTATAGTGGGAAATACTGTTTAAATACAGCTGTGTCAGCAGTAGGAGGGAGTCTACCGACAGTCTTGCAGCAGAGTTCATACAGCAGTCACAAAGCGTCATCAACCTTTCTGTTTACCTCTCACTACCATTTTACATATTTTAGTGTAAAGTCCAGGCAGTTTGTTTTACTTTTCCATTATACAGTGTTCAGCTTACTTCTAGTTTATTTATCTATACAACCCATTTTCTCTCCTTCTGAAACCATTATTACCATTATATAAGCACCATTATTTCATTTTATTTGCTTCCTGTTTTGGTTCTCCTACACTGTTTTATTAAATTCTTCTACTAGTTACATTATATATTTATATGAATTACGCTTTTGGCTCCTATGCCTTACTTCTGTATACCTTTGTAAATATTAAAATGCGCAATTTGAACTGGCAAAACTCCTGTAGGAGAGGCTTTTTCTCTGTAAAGGGTGCAAATAAAGGTTGTTAGTATAAATGCATATCCATGTGTTATTACTTTAACACTCCAAAGTAATAATATCCTTTTTGCTCCGGATCTCACTAGGTATTTAGTAAACTTCCATTACTCTATGTTAATCTTTAAGTAATTTGTCTCTGACGTCAGCTCTGCATGTAATAAGATTGAATCTACTTGGGCAGTTCCATATTTGAAACGATCATCGTCTGATTGTTTTATTAGGGTGGGTGCCACGATATTCACTCTAACAAATATTATGATGTGTTAATTCTCATTTCATCTCTCTATTAAGCTAACTATATATTAGACTAATGCACTATAATGTACTGGCACTAAAGTGCATGTGCCGCTTGCACCCGGATTACATTATCACCCACTTGTATCATCAAACTATTGACCTTGAGCTGAGTGACGTTGCATCCTTTAGCTTATTAATTCTATCCACTTGTATACGCCGTCTTCTACAGACCGAGGACTGTCTGCAGTTCGCAAGGAGTCTCCCTAGAATCAGTTCCCTCTACAATCTCCCAGATTTTCTTGACAAATTTTTCAAATATAAATTTTAGGTCTACGTGTGTTCAACTAGTATATAAATAATGATTTTCGAGAAAACGCAAAACCATTAAAAAATATGTACCTACATATAAAGTCATAAATGTCCAGTAGACCGACTTTGACCAAAACTTTCGTGTCTGATACGACGGCGGTAGCTAACGGAATACTAGTTTGAGCTGAAACAGTTTCTTCTACTGGGTGTTAATTGCTCGTTTCTGTGAAAACAGGGAATTTCATTTTGATGTAAAATGTATACTCTCGCTGGTGACGTAATCCTTCCATATAAAATATTCTAAAAAGTAATCACTTGAAGTCTGACTTTAAATAGGAAATTGGTAACAATTAAATATTCCCTTTATTTTCTTGCTTATTACGGTTAGAACATTCTCACAAATTATACAATGGTAATTTTTTCCCCCCTCTGATCATGGTTACATATGCTCCAATTACTTGATCCTTATACACTTCATTTACATGTGTCAGTACCAGTGGCGGCTCCTGACTTGGATATGTGGGGGTTCAACATTTTTTTTTTAAATACTTACATTACCTATCATTATTAGTAGATTGGCTAGATAGAAATTATGAAGTAAGCCAGGAGCCAGGTAAAAACTTGCCTCCCTCCCCTACAATTAAATATGTTAAATTAACAATAAATCTATCACTGAGCACCCAGAGAAAAACTGCGAAAAAAAGAGTTGTACCGATTGAGTTCGAAAATTAAGTGGTTAATGTAACGGAAATTTTTATTATCAAAATAAAGTGTTTCGGTTCAAAGGAAATGTCAATGAGTTAGCATTGATTCTTTGCTGGATCATATATCTTAGTGATGTTTCAAGTACCAATACCAACATCAAATTTTTATAAATATAAAAATAATATATAAAAATCCACACATTGGCACAGGCACATCACATTACAAAAAATCAGTGTGAAACACTCACATAAGTTCTCAAAATTATAATTGACAAATTTTATAGTTAGTGTACCAAATTTAATGGAACCGTCGAAAACTGAAAAAACTGTTCAGTAAAAGCGCACTTCCGGTTTATTATTTTCTTGAAACTCAGAATTTTGCCCATCTATTTATTTCTAATTAATTTTGTTTGGATGATAGAATTGTATAATCAACTATGAGAATACTTTAGAGAAAAATATAACCCCATCCCTTCCCTAAAAGTGCCCTTAAATGAATTTTACGAGACAAATGTTTTAAATAAAAGTTCTACATCTTTGTATGTTTAGTTTATATAAGAAGTTTCAAGAAAATTGTCGGAGCAATTTTTGAGAAAATCTCGAAAATGTGAAAAAATCATTTAGTAAAGTAGTATAGTAAACGCACTTCCGGTTATCCGATTTTTCAAACTCGGAATTTCAACATGTTTAATTGTAATTAACATTGTTTAAATACAGAATTGTCTAATAAACTGAAATAGCACTAGCTGAAAACCTAATCCCACCCCCTCGCCCATAACTATCCTTAAATGAATTTTCCCAGAGAAATGTTTCAAATAAAA